>CAUDMG010000378.1:1507500-1590000 GCA_958450375.1 Homarus gammarus | reverse complement strand
CTTGTATGTGGTGGTTGTTATGTTGTTGTATGTTCAGCTTATTTTCTTGTATATTGTCCTCGCTGTATTGTTGTATATTGTATGATAATAATAATGAAGTACCACTGACTCCTCCTCATCTCACTCCCCGGCAGCCCTGGAACCTGAAGGGTCTAGGTGTGACTTCGAGAGCGACTGGTGTGGCTGGAAGAACGCCGGTGACGATCATATGGACTTCCACAGGCATCACGGCAACACTCAGAAGGAACGTACGGGCCCCTCCAACGACCATACCTATAAGAATGACTCTGGTAAGTCTCTCTCTCTCTCAAGGATGATGGCTTAACACCTTCAGCACGCTGGTTTAACCTCAAACGAAAGATGACTTAACCTCTTAACGATGTTAATTTAAACCTTAATCCTTGAAAAGTTAATACCATTGAAGATGTATTTCTGTGTTAATTGTCAAATCAGAGTAAACACTAATCACTTAACCTAACTTAATCAAACATGACCTACTCTGACCTTCTCTTACCCTGCAGGCTACTACCTCCTGAGTGAGCTTCCCCAGACGGGCAAGATGGGGGACCTCGGTGTCTTAGAGTCCCCTTACTTTGACCCTCCCCCCTGTTACCATGGCAACAAGGACTCCCCCTTCTTCGAGAGCTGCAAAGTAAGTCACACGAGGTTGTTGTGGTGGTGGTGGTTGTTGTTACCTAGAATCTGCCCTACACACCTGGGACCCATTGTACACACCTGGGTCTAATTATCTCACGTTCATTAACTGAATTTTTTCTCACAAGTGTGTGTGTGTGTGTGTGTGTTGTAAAATAATAATAATAAACGGTTTATTAATAGAGTTGCCGCCGGTGGTTCAAAATATACAGACTTACATGTGATTTAGACATAATAATATACATTCAATACATTTACAGGGCTGTACAGTACATGAATCAGGAGTTGTTTATTAATTTAACAATAGATGGGATGGTGTTATTCTTATATATATATATATATATATATATATATATATATATATATATATATATATATATATATATATATATATATATATATATATATATATATATATATATGTGTGTGTGTGTGTGTGTGTGTTACATCACCCCTTAACGTTCGTGTGTGTGTGTGTGTGTGTGTGTGTGTGTTACAACACCCCTTAACGTTCGTGTGTGTGTGTGTGTGTGTGTGTGTGTTACATCACCCCTTAACGTTCGTGTGTGTGTGTGTGTTACAACACCCCTTAACGTTCGTGTGTGTGTGTGTGTGTGTGTGTGTTACAACACCCATTAACGTTCGTGTGTGTGTGTTATGACAGATCCGGCTGTACTACCACAAGCTGGGACGTAACCAAGGCTCCATGATCATCAAGGCGAGGGAAGAGAACCCTAAGGTGAACGGCGGCCGAGTCTACCAGATCGACCAGATCACCGGCGACCAGGGCGACAAGTGGCAGCGTCTCGACCATGTCTTACCTCACGAGATACGCTACAGGTGAGGGACAGTGCCGGGTGAGGGACCAGACTACTAGGTGAGGGACAGTGTCAGGTGAGGGACAGTTCCAGGTGAGGGACCAGACTAGGTGAGGGGTAGTGAGGGACAGTGTCAGGTGAGAGACCAGACTAGGTGAGTGACAGTGCCAGGTGAGGGACCAGACTAGGTGAGGGGTAGTGAGGGAGAGTGTCAGGTGAGGGACAGTGCCGGGTGAGGGACCAGACTAGGTGAGAGGTAGTGACGACAGTGCCGGGTGAGGGACAATGCCGGGCGAGGGACAGTGCCGGGCGAGGGACAGTGTCAGGAGAGGGACAGTACCAGAAGAAAGACCGTATCAAAGGACGATGACGGAACCCCTAACCCCTTGAGTACTATAACTTAACCCTTTGAGTACTATAATTTAATACCTTGAGTACTATGAATTAACAACTTGAGTACTATAACTTAACACCTTGAGTACTATAACTTAACAACTTGAGTACTATAACTTAACCCCTTGAGTTAAGTTTTCCTCTCGTCCACCTGACCAGTGTTTACCTCTCGTCCACCTGACCAGTGTTTACCTCTCGTCCACCTGACCAGTGTTTACCCCTCGTCCACCTGACCAGTGTTTGCCTCTCGTCCACCTGACCAGTGTTTACCTCTCGTCCACCTGACCAGTGTTTACCCCTCGTCCACCTGACCAGTGTTTACCTCTCGTCCACCTGACCAGTGTTTACCTCTCGTCCACCTGACCAGTGTTTACCTCTCGTCCACCTGACCAGTGTTTACCCATCGTCCACCTGACCAGTGTTTACCCCTCGTCCACCTGACCAGTGTTTACCCCTCGTCCACCTGACCAGTGTTTACCTCTCGTCCACCTGACCAGTGTTTACCTCTCGTCCACCTGACCAGTGTTTACCTCTCGTCCACCTGACCAGTGTTTACCTCTCGTCCACCTGACCAGTGTTTACCCCTCGTCCACCTGACCAGTGTTTACCCCTCGTCCACCTGACCAGTGTTTACCTCTCGTCCACCTGACCAGTGTTTACCTCTCGTCCACCTGACCAGTGTTTACCTCTCGTCCACCTGACCAGTGTTTACCTCTCGTCCACCTGACCAGTGTTTACCTCTCGTCCACCTGACCAGTGTTTACCCCTCGTCCACCTGACCAGTGTTTACCCCTCGTCCACCTGACCAGTGTTTACCTCTCGTCCACCTGACCAGTGTTTGCCTCTCGTCCACCTGACCAGTGTTTACCTCTCGTCCACCTGACCAGTGTTTACCTCTCGTCCACCTGACCAGTGTTTACCTCTCGTCCACCTGACCAGTGTTTACCTCTCGTCCACCTGACCAGTGTTTACCTCTCGTCCACCTGACCAGTGTTTACCCCTCGTCCACCTGACCAGTGTTTACCCCTCGTCCACCTGACCAGTGTTTACCCCTCGTCCACCTGACCAGTGTTTACCTCTCGTCCACCTGACCAGTGTTTACCTCTCGTCCACCTGACCAGTGTTTACCTCTCGTCCACCTGACCAGTGTTTACCTCTCGTCCACCTGACCAGTGTTTACCTCTCGTCCACCTGACCAGTGTTTACCTCTCGTCCACCTGACCAGTGTTTACCTCTCGTCCACCTGACCAGTGTTTACCCCTCGTCCACCTGACCAGTGTTTACCCCTCGTCCACCTGACCAGTGTTTACCCCTCGTCCACCTGACCAGTGTTTACCTCTCGTCCACCTGACCAGTGTTTACCCCTCGTCCACCTGACCAGTGTTTACCTCTCGTCCACCTGACCAGTGTTTACCCCTCGTCCACCTGACCAGTGTTTACCCCTCGTCCACCTGACCAGTGTTTACCTCTCGTCCACCTGACCAGTGTTTACCTCTCGTCCACCTGACCAGTGTTTACCCCTCGTCCACCTGACCAGTGTTTACCCCTCGTCCACCTGACCTAGTGTTTACCTCTCGTCCACCTGACCAGTGTTTACCTCTCGTCCACCTGACCTAGTGTTTACCTCTCGTCCACCTGACCAGTGTTTACCCCTCGTCCACCTGACCAGTGTTTACCTCTCGTCCACCTGACCAGTGTTTACCTCTCGTCCACCTGACCAGTGTTTACCTCTCGTCCACCTGACCAGTGTTTACCTCTCGTCTCTTCAGGTACCAGATCATCGTGGCTAACGTTAGAGGCTCCAGGTTCCGCGGCGACTTGGGTTTCGATGACTTCACGCTGTCCCCTGAGTGTTTTGGCCGAGGTGAGGAGCGTCTCTCTCTCTCTCTCTCTCTCTCTCTCTCTCTCATGTCCGTGTGTGTGTGTGTGTGTGTGTGTGTGTAAAGAAAAGTCTACGGCAAAAGTCTTCCTTTCATCACTATCTCGTACTTGATCCACGAGTATTATAACTATTACTTGAAAATCACCTGTAGTGGTTCTCGATAAACACCTGGACGGCACTAATTACCATGATACCTTAGCCCCCCCCCCCCCTACTTTTGTCTGTCGGAGATGCTGATTGGCTGGCTGGGTACCGTCAGTTGTTTATGAAATGACTATCAAATATATATGAAACTTTTAATATCCATCGACGATATTTTTGGGGGAGTTAATCAGTGTGTAGAGCCGCCACTATAACCTTTGTTTGCGTTCACTGAGCTGATAGGTAAATATTTGGGGTATACCTGCACGTGATTGGTCTATTAGTTAGAAGTGGGTGGGGCTTTATATACGTTAGGTCTCTTTAATGTTTTGGAAGAAGAGGGAACTAAGTGACCAAGGAAGGAAGGTCACGTAGCTTCATCACTGTTCCTTGAGACTCCTTAAGACTCCTTGTAAATCATAACAACCCCTTGAAGATCACACGGATTCTATACAGCATTGTTCTTAAGCCTCCTACAGCACCAAACCTGAGTCTTGAAGATCCAAGAACTTCAGAAATGTTCCCTGAAGATGATATGGCTTTAGAACTGATCCCTAAAGATCTAAGAACTTCAAAACTGTTCCGTAAAGATCCTTAGGCCTCAGCATGACCCTGGATAAACCATTACCACACATACCCTTTGAAGATCACAGAATATTTTTAAATGCCACCCGTCGTCCTTAATAAACGACTACAGGGAGAGAGAGGTACAGAAGCGCCCTTGACTGCTCAGTACAGGAGCCTCATATATCTAGCCTGGAAAACCATTAATAGTAATTCACCTTATATTGATGTACTGGATGACTGAGCCAGAGGCCTTTCAACTCTCACAGCTAACTCGGTGTTCTTCAAACGTGTAGGATAATGGGATTCAAACCTAATGGGTCCTAGTTTTAATGGACCCAAATTCTAATGGATCCTAGTTTTAATGGACCCAAATTCTAATGGGTCCTAGTTTTAATGGACCCAAATTCTAATGGGTCCTAGTTTTAATGAACCCCAATTCTAATGGGTTCTAGTTTTAATGGACCCAAATTCTAATGGGTTCTAGCTTTAATGGACCCAAATTCTAATGGATCCTCGTTTTAATGGACCCAAGTTTTAATGGGCCCAAGTTTTATTGGCCCTTAATCCGAACGAGGCCAAGTTCCGCCGGGCCCCAGTCTTAATTGGCCCAAGTCAATTATGTCTGTCACAACGTAACCATTTGAACTAGGGTTCATTGTCATTAGTGCCCAGTATCATTAGAATCACCCATTATCATTACGATCACCCATTATTATTAGGACCATCCATTATCATTAGGACCACCCACTATCATTACGTGTGTATCTTAATGGTTAGGTTAGGTTAAGGGCCCATTAGGTGTAGTCTCGCTTCAACAGTTAACATCTCAAGTGTTTGTCCTTATCCTTGACAGTGCTTGAGGATCTTGACGCAGTTCCTGAGGGGTGGAAGTTTGTGTGTGTGTGTGTGTGTGTGTGTGTGTGTGTGTGTGTGTATGGTTTAAATATTAGTGAATCATTGACGAATTCGTGTTTGATTTGTCTATTAATTTGTTCATAATACTAATTAATTATTTACTTACTCACCTGTGTCTCTCATCAGGTGTACCGCCAGATGAGGTGAAGAAATGCCCTCCCGCCAGCTTCCCGACCACACCTGGTAAGTACATGTACTATTCCTCTTGTACTCTACCACTACCGTATCATCACAAGTACAACATTGTATCTATCGTGTACAGATCATGTTCTTTTATAGTAACTTGTATTGTACACGACTGATAGTGATTTATAAGGTATAATATAGGGAATTTTTTATGTTTTTGTGAAGTCGTATATTTGGTTCTTAAATTTTATGTCGATGTCAATTTATTATTATTTTTATTATTATTATTATTATTATTATTATTATTATTATTATTATTGTTTTTATTATTATTATTATTATTATTATTATTATTATTATTATTATTATTATTATTACTCTCTCTCTCTCTCTCTCTCTCTCTCTCTCTCTCTCTCTCTCTCTCTCTCTCGCTCTCCTACTCTCTGTCCCCTCTTTCTCTTCTCCCCTTCTCCTCTGTTTCCGTTTTCTTTGTCTTTTTTCCTCCTCTTCCCACTCTCTATTTCTCTTCTCCTCTCTCTCCGTCTTTCCCTGTCTCTCTCTTTCCGTTCCTCTCTTTTTTCCTCCTTCCATTCCGTCCTCCTTTTACTTTTCGTTCATCACTTACAGTTATCATTTATCCCACCTCTTCTTCCTTTCCCTCCCTCTCTCTTCTTCCTTCCTCCTCTTCCCTCTCTCTCCTCTTCCCTCTCTCTCCTCTTCCCTCTCTCTCTTCCTCCCTCTCAGATTAACATTTTTAACGTTTGAAAATAAAAACATATATTTCGCCATCAAATACATAAGATATTCACAAAAATATCGACTGCACTACACGTTATAACTAAGGACATTATATTATTATTATATATTATAGGTAAATACATCTTAATATACCCAATTATATTATTATTATATATTATAGGTAAATACACTAATATACCCTATTATATTATTATTATATATTATAGGTTAATACACTTAATATATAATATAATTCTGGTAAAGTATTCTGTAAGTAAACATCCTGATGGTGACCACAATTACCGGGACACGCGGATCATTGGAAAAATATATGCAAATGTTATATGAATATTCTGCTGCAGTGTTCCTATATGCCAAACACACCTGATGCATTACACACCTGAAGCATTACGCACCTGGAGAATTACACACCTGAAGCATTACGCACCTGAAGCATTACGCACCTGGAGCATTACACACCTGAAATATTACACACCTGAAGCATTACGCACCTGGAGCATTACACACCTGAAGCATTACGCACCTGAAGCATTACGCACCTGGAGCATTACACACCTGAAATATTACACACCTGAAGCATTACGCACCTGGAGCATTACACACCTGAAGCATTACGCACCTGATGCATTACACATCTGAAATAATACACACCTGTTGCATTACACACCTGAAGCATTACACACCTGAAGCATTACACACCTGAAATATTACACACCTGGAGCATTACACACCTGAAATAGTACACACCAGGAGCATTACACATCTGAAACATTACGCACCTGAAGCATTACACACCTGAAGCATTACACACCTGAAGCATTACACACCTGGAACATTACACACCTGGATCATTACACACCTGGATCATTACACACCAGAAATATTACACACCTGGAGCATCACACACGTGAAATATTACACACGTGAAATATTACACACCTGAAGCATTACACACCTGGAGCATTACACACCTGGAGCATTACACCCCTGAAGCATTAAACACCTGAAATATTACACACCTGAAGCATTACACACCTGAATCACTACACACCTGGAACGTTACACACCTGAAATATTACGCACCTGAAATATTAAACACCTGAAGCATTAAACACCTGAAATATTACACACCTGAAGCATAACACACCTGAAATATTGCACACCTGAAGCATTACACACTTGCTAACACTTCTCCTTTCATTAACACTTGTATTCTCTTCAATAGATCGGGAATATTAATCTGTCTCCCCGTCCGTCTATCTGTCTGTCTGTTTAACCATCCGTCCGCCTGTCTGTCTGTCTCCCCGTCCGTCCGTATGTCTGTCTGTCTCCCCGTCTGTATGTTTCCCCGTCCGTCCGTATCTGTCTGTCTCCCTGTCTGTCTGTTTGCCTCCCCGTCCGTCCGTATCTGTCTGTTTCCCTGTCTGTCTGTCTGTCTGCCTCCCCGTCCGTCCGTATCTGTCTGTTTCCCTGTCTGTCTGTCTGTCTCCCCGTCCGTCTATCTCTATATCGATCTGTCTGTGTGTGTGTTGATGGCTGGGACGCGAAGGTTAGGTTAGGTTAGGTTAGGTTGAGTGAAGCTAGGTTTAGGTTAGGTTGAATTAAGCTAGGTTTAAGTTAGGTTGAATTAAGCTAGGTTTAAGTTAGGTTGAATTAAGCTAGGTTTAGGTTAGGTTGAGTGAAGCTAGGTTTAGGTTAGGTTGAATTAAGCTAGGGTTATGTTAGGTTGAATTAAGCTAGGTTTAGGTTAGGTTGAGTGAAGCTAGGTTTAGGTTAGGTTGAATTAAGCTAGGTTTAAGTTAGGTTGAATTAAGCTAGGTTTAAGTTAGGTTGAATTAAGCTAGGTTTAAGTTAGGTTGAATTAAGCTAGGTTTAGGTTAGGTTGAATTAAGCTAGGTTTAGGTTAGGTTGAATTAAGCTAGGTTTAGGTTAGGTTGAAGTAAGCTAGGTTTAGGTTAGGTTGAAGTAAGCTAGGTTTAGGTTAGGTTGAATTAAGCTAGGTTTAGGTTAGGTTGAATTAAGCTAGGTTTAGGTTAGGTTGAATTTAGCTAGGTTTAGGTTAGGTTGAATTAAGCTAGGTTTAGGTTAGGTTGAATTAAGCTAGGTTTAGGTTCGGTTGAATTAAGCTAGGTTTAGGTTAGGTTGAATTAAGCTAGGTTTAGGTTAGGTTGAATTAAGCTAGGTTTAGGTTAGGTTGAATTAAGCTAGGTTTAGGTTAGGTTGAATTAAGCTAGGTTTAGGTTAGGTTGAATTAAGCTAGGTTTAGGTTAGGTTGAATTAAGCTAGGTTCGGTTGCATTAAGCTTGATTTAGGTTAGGTTGAATTAAGCTAGGTTTAGGTTAAGTTGAATTAAGCTAGGTTTAGGTTAGGTTGAATTAAGCTAGGTTTAGGTTAGGTTGAATTAAGCTAGGGTTAGGTTCGGTTGCATTAAGCTTGATTTAGGTTAGGTTAAATTAAGCTAGATTTAGGTTAGGTTGAGTTAAGCTAGGTTTAAGTTAGGTTGAATTAAGCTAGGTTTAAGCTAGGTTAAATAAAACTATCACTCCCCAGTAAAACTGTACCTATAATTATTATTACTTCACCTGTGCACAGTATTTCAGGTACTTATATTATTTATCATTCATTCTTATATTAATTTCAATATAAAATGTCTGCACCAAATTCCCACATGAATATATTTTCCTGAATTAATACCAAACGTTATAAATTAATCTCCTCAACTAGATCCTCAACAACGGGTCATTAAATAATTTACTGGTTACATATTTGACCTAATTAGAGTTATGATGGGTCGTTTGATTCACTAATGACCGCTAATATGGCCTCAAGGATTATAGTGATGCCTTGTTCTTCTCTCTTGATGGCAGGGACGTGTGTTTAGGAGACTGCTCTCTCTCTCTCTCTCTCCTCCTCCCCCTCTTCCTCTTCCTCTGCCTTCTTCCTTAACTCCCCTCTTCTTCCCTTCCTCTACCATCATCATCATCATCTTCGTCTACTCCTCCATCATCTCCTCTCCTCCACCTCCTTCATCATCAAGTCTCTCCTGCTCTTCCAACCCGGTTCAATAAGTGAGGAATGCGAGACTAGAGATGCTGTGACGTTTGCTGTAAAGGTGCGCTGTGGAGGCTGCTGTGAGCTGTGTGGGATAAATTTTGTGGGAACTGCTGTCATGGTGCTGTGAAGGATGTAGTTATGGTGCTGTGAAGGATGGAGTTAGGATGCTGTGAAGGATGTAGTTAGGGTGCTGTGAAGGATGTAGTTATGTTGCTGTGAAGGTTGTAGTTAGGATGCTGTGAAGGATGTAGTTAGGATGCTGTGAAGGATGTAGTTAGGATGCTGTGAAGGATGTAGTTAGGATGCTGTGAAGGTTGTAGTTAGGGTGCTGTGAAGGATGTAGTTAGGATGCTGTGAAGGATGTAGTTAGGATGCTGTGGAGGATGTAGTTAGGATGCTGTGAAGGTTGTAGTTAGGATGCTGTGGAGGTTGCAGTAAAATTGGTGGTGATGCAGGCAGTGCTGGTGATGGTGGTAGTAATGGTGGTAGTAATGGTGGTGGTACTGGTGGTAGTAATAGTGGTAGTAATGGTGGGAGTAATGGTGGGAGTGATAGTGGTAGTAATGGTGGTAGTACTGGTGGTAGTAATGGTGGGAGTAATGGTGGTAGTAATAGTGGTAGTAATGGTGGGAGTAATGGTGGGAGTGATAGTGGTAGTAATGGTGGTAGTACTGGTGGTAGTAATGGTGGTAGTACTGGTGGTAGTAATAGTGGTAGTAATAGTGGTAGTAATGGTGGTAGTAATATTGGTAGTAATAGTGGTAGTAATGGTGGTAGTACTGGTGGTAGTAATATTGGTAGTAATAGTGGTAGTAATATTGGTAGTATTAGTGGTAGTAATATTGGTAGTAATAGTGGTAGTAATGGTGGTAGTAATAGTGGTAGTAATGGTGGGAGTAATAGTGGTAGTAATATTGGTAGTAATAGTGGTAGTAATGGTGGTAGTACTGGTGGTAGTAATATTGGTAGTAATAGTGGTAGTAATGGTGGTAGTACTGGTGGTAGTAATAGTGGTAGTAATGGTGGTAGTAATGGTGGTAGTAATAGTGGTAGTAATAGTGGTAGTAATAGTAGTAGCAATGGTGGTAGTAATGGTGGTAGTAATGGTGGGAGTAATGGTGGTAGTAATGGTGGTAGTAATGGTGGGAGTGATGGTGGTAGTAATGGTGGTAGTAATAGTGGTAGTAATGGTGGTAGTAATAGTGGTAGTAATGGTGGTAGTACTGGTGGTAGTAATAGTGGTAGTGATGGTGGTAGTAATAGTGGTAGTAATGGTGGTAGTACTGGTGGTAGTAATATTGGTAGTAATAGTGGTAGTAATGGTGGTAGTACTGGTGGTATTAATAGTGGTAGTAATAGTGGTAGTAATGGTGGTAGTACTGGTGGTAGCAATATTGGTAGTAATAGTGGTAGTAATAGTGGTAGTATTTGGTGGTAGTAATGGTGGTAGTAATGGTGGTAGTACTGGTGGTAGTAATAATGGTAGTAATGGTGGTAGTAATAGTGGTAGTAATGGTGGTAGTACTGGTGGTAGTAATAGTGGTAGTAATGGTGGTAGTAATAGTGGTAGTAATGGTGGTAGTACTGGTGGTAGTAATAGTGGTAGTAATGGTGGTAGTACTGGTGGTAGTAATATTGGTAGTAATGGTGGTAGTACTGGTGGTAGTAATAGTGGTAGTAATGGTGGTAGTAATAGTGGTAGTAATGGTGGTAGTACTGGTGGTAGTTATATTGGTAGTAATGGTGGTAGTATAGTGTTAGTAATGGTGGGAGTACTGGTGGTAGTAATGGTGGTAGTAATAGTGGTAGTAATGGTGGGAGTAATAGTGGTAGTAATGGTGGTAGTACTGGTGGTAGTAATATTGGTAGTAATAGTAGTAGCAATGGTGGTAGTAATGGTGGTAGTAATAGTGGTAGTAATAGTAATGGTGGTAGTAATGGTGGGAGTGATGGTGGTAGTAATGGTGGTAGTAATAGTGGTAGTAATAGTAGTAGCAATGGTGGTAGTAATGGTGGGAGTGATGGTGGTAGTAATGGTGGTAGTAATAGTGGTAGTAATAGTGGTAGTAATGGTGGTAGTAATAGTGGTAATAATGGTGGGAGTGATGGTGGTAGTAATGGTGGTAGTAATAGTGGTAGTAATGGTGGGAGTACTGGTGGTAGTAATAGTGGTAGTAATGGTGGGAGTAATAGTGGTAGTAATGGTGGTAGTAATGGTGGTAGTGATGGTGGGAGTGATGGTGGTAGTAATGGTGGTAATGAAGGCTGGCAACGTTTACAGTTATTGTTAGAAGGTCGAGTAGGGAGGCTTATTGTATGCTATTCCTTCAGCAAACGTTCTACAATATATCTTCTCTCAACCAACGTTTATTGTCCAAGTTTTCACCCACAGTTTTCACCCACAGTTTTCACCCAAAGTTTTCACCCAAAGTTTTCACCCACAGTTTTCACCCACAGTTTTCACCCACAGTTTTCACCCAAAGTTTTCACCCACACTTTTCACCCACACTTTTCACCCACAGTTTTCACCCACACTTTTCACCCACACTTTTCACCCACACTTTTCACCCACAGTTTTCACCCACAGTTATCACCCACAGTTTTCACCCACAATTATCACCCACACTTTTCACCCACACTTTTCACCCACAGTTTTCCTTCACTACTTTCACTCTATACATTTTAACTCAACATTTTCCTTTTATTATTTTTCATCTACATTTTATTCATTTTTCTTTCTTTTTTTTTTATTACTTTTCTTCATATAATATTTCCAATTACTCTTGACCGTCGACGTTCTTACAAATAGTTTTATTAGGTTAGGTTAGGTTAGGTTTGTGTCTTGTTTAACATATTAGATAATTTATATATCTTTTATGCGTTACAGTGTGTGTGTGTGTGTGTGTGTGTGTGTGTGTGTGTGTGATTCTGATTGGTTGTGCTATGTCGCGCTACCTAACGTAACCTAACTTAACCTAACCTAACCTAACGTGGCTTCTGAGTTAGCGTTGGGCACCACAAGAATTTGGGGTTCGGCATAATTTGCACCCATTAGGATTAGAACCCATTAGGATTAGAACCCATTAAGAGCGACAACAATTAAGATTTCCACCCATTAAGATTGGCGTCTACTAGAGGTGCTACCATTACCTTCCATTGACTCACAAGACTCCCAGAAATAGTAAAAGACTCCCTCTTATCCCCCCTTCTGTCCCCCGCCCACCCTTCACCATCCCCCTTTCTCCCCTCACCATCCCCCTTCCACCCCTCACCACCCCCCTTTCTCCCCTCACCATCCTCCTTCCACCCCTCACCATCCCCCTTCCACCCCTCACCACCCCCCTTTCCACCCCTCACCATCCCCCTTCCACCCCTCACCACCCCCCTTCCACCCCTCACCATTCTCCTTCCTCCCCTCATCACCCCCTTTCCACCCCTCACCATCCTCCTTCCACCCCTCACCATCCCCCTTCCACCCCTCACCACCCCCCTTCCACCCCTCACCATCCTCCTTCCACCCCTCACCATCCCCCTGCCACCCCTCACCATCCTCCTTCCACCCCTCACTATTCTCCTTCCTCCCCTCACCATCCCCCTTCCACCCCTCACCACCCCCCTTTCTCCCCTCACCATCCCCTTTCCACCCCTCACCATCCCCTTTCCACCCCTCACCATCCCCCTTCCACCCCTCACCATCCTCCCTCACCATCCTCCTTCCACCCCTCACCACCCCCTTTCCACCCCTCACCATCCTCCTTCCACCTCTCACCATCCCCTTTCCACCCCTCACCACCCCCCTTTCTCCCCTCACCATCCCCCTTCCACCCCTCACCATTCTCCTTCCACCCCTCACCATCCTCCTTCCACCCCTCACCATCCTCCTTCCACCCCTCACCATCCCCCTTCCACCCCTCACCACCCCCTTTCCACCCCTCACAATCCCCCTTTCCACCCCTCACCATCCCCCTTCCACCCCTCACCATCCTCCTTCCACCCCCCACCATCCTCCTTCCACCCCTCACCACCCCCTTCCACCCCTCACCATCCTCCTTCCACCCCTCACCAGCCCCCCCACCCCTCACCATCCCCCCCCACCTCTCACCATCCCCCCCTCACCCCCACTTATTCTGGAGACATACAGACCACTATTCGGACACCTCTTGACGACCTGACTGTGTATCTGACCAAACACTGACTCTAGCGGTGTCCCCCCTCTCAAACACTGACTCTAGCGGTGTTCTCCCTCTCAAACACTGACTCTAGCGGTGTCCCCCCTCTCAAACACTGACTCTAGCGGTGTCCCCCCTCTCAAACACTGACTCTAGCGGTGTCCCCCCTCTCAAACACTGACTCTAGCGGTGTCTCCCCCCTCTCAAACACTGACTCTAGCGGTGTCCCCCCTCTCAAACACTGACTCTAGCGGTGTCCCCCCTCTCAAACACTGACTCTAGCGGTGTCCCCCCTCTCAAACACTGACTCTAGCGGTGTCCCCCCTCTCAAACACTGACTCTAGCGGTGTCCGCCCTCTCAAACACTGACTCTAGCGGTGTCCCCCCTCTCAAACACTGACTCTAGCGGTGTCCCCCCTCTCAAACACTGACTCTAGCGGTGTCCCCCCTCTCAAACACTGACTCTAGCGGTGTCCCCCTCTCAAACACTGACTCTAGCGGTGTCCCCCTCTCAAACACTGACTCTAGCGGTGTCCCCCCTCTCAAACACTGACTCTAGCGGTGTCCCCCCTCTCAAACACTGACTCTAGCGGTGTCCCCCCTCTCAAACACTGACTCTAGCGGTGTCCCCCCTCTCAAACACTGACTCTAGCGGTGTCCCCCCTCTCAAACACTGACTCTAGCGGTGTCCCCCCTCTCAAACACTGACTCTAGCGGTGTCCTTCCTCTCAAACACTGACTCTAGCGGTGTCCCCCTCTCAAACACTGACTCTAGCGGTGTCCCCCCTCTCAAACACTGACTCTAGCGGTGTCCCCCCTCTCAAACACTGACTCTAGCGGTGTCCCCCCTCTCAAACACTGACTCTAGCGGTGTCCTCCCTCTCAAACACTGACTCTAGCGGTGTCCTCCCTCTCAAACACTGACTCTAGCGGTGTCCTCCCTCTCAAACACTGACTCTAGCGGTGTCCCCCCTCTCAAACACTGACTCTAGCGGTGTCCCCCCTCTCAAACACTGACTCTAGCGGTGTTCCCCCTCTCAAACACTGACTCTAGCGGTGTCCCCCCTCTCAAACACTGACTCTAGCGGTGTCCCCCCTCTCAAACACTGACTCTAGCGGTGTCCCCCCTCTCAAACACTGACTCTAGCGGTGTCCTCCCTCTCAAACACTGACTCTAGCGGTGTCCCCCCTCTCAAACACTGACTGTAGCGGTGTCCTCCCTCTCAAACACTGACTCTAGCGGTGTCCCCCCTCTCAAACACTGACTCTAGCGGTGTCCCCCCTCTCACGCTGACGACACTACGTTTTCTTACATCGTCGTCACAATAGAAAACGGATTTTGTTTACCTTGTTTAGTGTGCACTGTGGTTAGGTTAGGTTAGGTTAGGTGTGCTCTGTGGTTAGGTTAGGTGTGCACTGTGGTTACTTAATGATCACAAACGCAACACTTTTCTTACGTTAATCACTTGTAAAATTTCGCCTCGTTAATCACTTGTAACGAATCCCATCGTTAAGCTCTTGTAAAGTTTTCCTTGTTTATCATTTGTAAATATTTTTTCATTAGGGACTTTCTTTTTCTATTAAAGCGCCTGTAAATTTGTGCTCGTTAAGCACTTGTAAACTTTGGTGATTGAACACAGAGGAAGTTATTGCAACACCTCCACCTCTCACCCTTACCACCCTCCTTCACCCCCTCCCTCACCCTCCCTCACCCCCTCCCTCACCCTCCCTCACCCCCTCCCTCACCCTCCCTCACCCCCACCCCCTCCCTTCCCTCACCCCCTCCCTCACCCTCCCTCACCCCCTCCCTTCCCTCACCCCCTCCCTTCCCTCACCCCCTCCCTCACCCTCCCCCCTCCCTCACCCTCCCTCACCCCCTCCCTTCCCTCACTCCCTCCCTCACCCTTCCTCACCCCCTCCCTCACCCTCCCTCACCCTTCCTCACCCCCTCCCTCACCCTCCCTCACCCCCTCCCTCACCCTCCCTCACCCCCTCCCTTCCCTCACCCCCTCCCTCACCCTTCCTCACCCCCTCCCTTCCCTCACCCCCTCCCTTCCCTCCCTTCCCTCACCCTCCCTCACCCCCTCCCTCACCCTCCCTCACCCCCTCCCTCACCCTCCCTCACCCTCCCTCACCCCCTCCCTCACCCTCCCTCACCCCCTCCCTTCCCTCACCCCCTCCCTCACCCTCCCTCACCCCTCCCTTCCCTCACCCCCTCCCTCACCCCCTCCCTCACCCCTCCCTTCCCTCACCCCTCCCTTCCCTCACCCCTTCCCTCACCCCTCCCTCACCCCCTCCCTTCCCTCACCCCTCCCTCACTCCCTCCCTTCCCTCACCCCTCCCTCACTCCCTCCCTTCCCTCACCCCTCCCTCACCCCCTCCCTTCCCTCACCCCTCCCTCACTCCCTCCCTTCCCTCACCCCTCCCTCACCCCTCCCTTCCCTCACCCCCTCCCTTCCCTCACCCCCTCCCGTCCCTCACCCCCTCCATTCCCTCACCCCCTCCATTCCCTCTCCCCCATCCCTCACTTTTTTCTCATTATTTATGGAAATTTCTTTTAGGCAATTCTTCTCCAAACTTAAAATGTAAAGGAGGTAATGAGAGAGAGAGAGAGAGAGAGAGAGAGAGAGATGAACTTTTAATAACCTGTTGTAATTCTTATCTCGTTAGGTCCTATCGGTTCCAGCCATCCCCCGACTCCTGACGAGCCTCCTGAAGGTGTTGGTAAGTACCTGACGTATCCACATAGTTATACCCACACTATTGTACCCACATATTGTAAACCCACTATTGTACCCACACTATTGTACCCACATATTGTAAACCCACTATTGTACCCATACTATTGTACCCACATATTGTACACCCACTATTGTACCCACACTATTGTACCCACACTATTGTACCCACATATTGTACACCCACTATTGTACCCGCACAGTTGTACCCACACCCTCACACAGTTGTACCCACACAAGGTTTACCTCACAACAGGTGATGTAATACGTGTCATTATTTTAGCGTCTGTGAGTTATTTTTTAGGGGGAAACTATATAGAAAATGAATCACTCTTTAACCTCTTGAGTATGATAACTTAACCTCTTGAGTATGATAACTTAACCTCTTGAGTACTATAACTTAACCTCTTGAGTACGATAATTTACTTGGGATTTTTTTGCTGAAACACCCTGTACTGAGACACCCTGTACTGAGACACCCTGTACTGAGACACCCTGTAATATGTGTATGTGTAAAAAATAAACCGCGAATCACTTTAAGCTGAGAATCACATTTGGTAGACGTGAAGGAACAGAGAAGAGGAACAGGAACAGATCAACTTGGTCTGAAAGTCAATTATCCTAAACCCAATTGACCAAAAAACTTGATTATCCAAGATTGAGATAACCAGATTTGTTAGGTGAGGAGCGGGTAAAGTGGGGGTGGGTGGTGGTGAGGGTGGGGGGTGTGGGTGGTGAGGGGGGGGTGGGTGGTGAAGGGAGGTGGGTGGTGAGGGAGGTGGGTGGTGGTGAGGGGGGGTGTGGGTGGTGAAGGGAGGTGGGTGGTGAGGGAGGTGGGTGGTGAGGGGAGATAGTGGTAAGGGAGGGTAAGGGTGAGGGGATTGGTGGTAAGGGAGGGTAGGGGTGAGGGAGTTTGGTGGTGAGGGTGGATAATGGTAATAGATGGTGGTGGTAGTGAGGGAGGGTGGTGAATAGTGGTGAGGAGATAGGGTGGTGGTAGTAGTGGTGGTGGTGAGGGAGAGTGAGGAAGATGTTGGAGACTGGTGGAGATATGCGGGAGGATAAGGGGATCAGTTGGGAAGAGGTGGATAAGACTCAATAATTCCGTATAAATAAATAAAAAAACAAATGAATAAATTAATTAAAAAAATACCAATTTTAAGACTCCATTATTCAGTGTTATTGGCTGTAAACTCGACCTGTCACGACTCTTGTCAAAATATAGTTGATTTCTCCTCTAACTAATATTAACTCATGACCATTTTTATACAACACGAGTCATTCATTTAGATATATTAACACGGATAATATATATCATCAATAACCATTAATAGTTTTTGGTTATCTTACATGATATTCCTTCAGTAATTACGTAAATTTTGATATCTTGTTATTGTTGTTATTTTCCTTATTGAGAAAAGCAATTTGGTTTGTTTTTTGCTGATGTCACAAATTGCTATGTTGTCATTGGTGTGAGTTTACGTTGGTTATCACACATTGGTTACGTTGGTTATCTCACATTGGTTACGTTGGTTATCTCACATTGGTTACGTTGGTTATCTCAAATTGGTTAGTTATTTTAACCTGGGTTTTGAGATAGTGTGTGTGTGTGTGTGTGTGTGTGTGGCAGTAACGATAAGACCCCCTCCCTTCCCCAAGGGCGTATCCAGAGGGGGGTCCTGGTGGTTCGCCCCCCCCCCTTTTCACCACAAAATTCCAATACTTTTTCTTTAATGCAGTATGGTACTCAGGCGTTTTTGTATCGCAAAAAGTATTTACTATTGACTTAAGAATATCTCCTCGTATCACGTGTGCATGGCTTCAAAATGGCCTCAAGAAGCCCGTGATATTGGTTAAATTAAAACAAAAAATCTGGGGGGGGGCTTACAGCGCCCCCCAACACCCCCCATCTAGGTGGACTCGCTGTGCTCACATGTTCCCCTACCCACAACTTCTTAGAACCCCCCCCCCCCCCCCTTTGATATCCCTGGATCCGGCCCCGTCCCCTCTTCTCTCCTCCTCTACCAAACCTTACACAACAATGTTCTCTCTACGGCCTCAGTCACATAAAACAAATATCTTAAGCTGCCTCATTGACTCTTAAGTAATACAGGTAATGTACATGTTTACTCTGGCTATAAGTAATATATAACCCATCTACGTAAATACACCTGTGTTGACTCCTGAGAAGGCAGAAAGCTTTCAATTAGGTCAGGTAAATAGTGGATTTTTTGTGTGTCTGAAGAGCCGACGAGTTAGGCCTTTAGCGCAGGATTATTTTATTTGACTGCGCATGCGTAAAGAATCTCTGGTGTTGCTGCTTACGTAACGGGGAGCAGCCGTGTATCCTGTGTTGTGTTCGTAAAGTAAGTCTTTGTGTTCGGTAGGTTAACAGATTGGCATCATGACCTCTTGAGTGCGATGTTGTCGAGCCTCTTGAGCATCCAATTTAGCTCCCTATTGAGTATACAATTAGTAATCTGTTCGAGTATGATGACATTATACTCAGGGGGTTAAGTCATCGTACTCAGGGAGGAGTGTTGTACTCAAGGGGACATTGTACGCAGAGGGGGCATTGTACTCAGACGGGGCATGGTACTCAAGGTGGTGGCATGGTACTCAAGGTGGTGGCATGGTACTCAGAGAAGGCGGCATTGTACTCAAGGGGTGGTGTTGATGGTGTAGTACTCCGGGACGTAAGTCGTCGTTCTCAAGGGGATGAAACAAAGTTATTTTAGGGAGAATAATAAGAGAAAAGAGAAGGATGGCGTGACGGAAGGGAGGGAGGAAGGGAGAGAAGAAGGGAGGACGTAGTATGGAAGGAGGAAGGAAGGGCGGAAAGGAGGCAGGAAGAGAGAGAGGAAGGGCATGCTGAGATGGATGGGGGGAGGAAGAGGAGGAGGGCGTGGCGGAAGGGAGAGAGGAGGGGAGTCAGGCGGGAGGGCGTGGAGGGACAGAGAGAGAGAGAGAGAGAGAGAGAGAGAGAGAGAGAGAGTCACACACACACACGCGCTAATGAAGATGTTGTCAACGGCGTGGACAGCAACAAGGCTTGATGGGGACTCGTGTTAGGATATTAAGGCGATGTAATAGATCAATTATACCCCACACGAGGTCCTTGATTGAGGCTGCCATCACCAGGTAACCAGGTAAAGTCACAGGTGATGCTTATGGCCCCGTTTAAGAGAGGGGTTGACGTAAGTAAGTAAGTGTTTTGAGGGGGTGAAATACAGAACTTAGTATCTAGTGGGTCATTATTTTTCACTCTTCGAAATTATGATCGTATAAGGATGGTAGGGAAAGGGTTTGACTGGTCTTCTTTGCTTCAAATTCATCAACAAGTTCTTTTTTATTACAGTTTTAAGGATTCCTTTTGATAGGCTTAGATTGTGCTCAAGAGCGGCTTTGTTACATGTGATTTTGGCTCAAGCATTAACTCTGTCATTTTCACTGAGGTCTATGTGAGATGGGGTCCACAACAGCTTGATCCTGACACCCCCTTTATGGAGAAGGGGGGAGGGGGGTGGGGGAAGAGGTGGGAGGAGATGGTAGGAGAGGGAGGGAGGAGATGGTAGGAGAGGGAGGGGGGAGATGGTAGGAGGAGATGGTAGGAGAGGGAGGGAGGAGATGGTAGGAGAGGGAGGGAGGAGATGGTAGGAGAGGGAGGGGGGAGAGGGAGGGAGGAGATGGTAGGAGAGGGAGGGAGGAGATGGTAGGAGAGGGAGGGAGGAGATGATAGGAGAGGGAGGGAGGAGATGATAGGAGGGGGAGGGGGGAGATGATAGGAGGGGGAGGGGGGAGATGATAGGAGAGGGAGGGAGGAGATGGTAGGAGAGGGAGGGAGGGAGGAGATGATAGGAGAGGGAGGGAGGAGATGGTAGGAGAGGGAGGGAGGAGATGATAGGAGAGGGAGGGGGGAGATGATAGGAGAGGGAGGGAGGAGATGGTAGGAGAGGGAGGGAGGAGATGATAGGAGAGGGAGGGAGGAGATGGTAGGAGAGGGAGGGAGGAGATGGTAGGAGAGGGAGGGAGGAGATGATAGGAGAGGGAGGGAGGAGATGGTAGGAGAGGGAGGGAGGAGATGGTAGGAGAGGGAGGGAGGAGATGATAGGAGAGGGAGGGAGGAGATGGTAGGAGAGGGAGGGAGGAGATGGTAGGAGAGGGAGGGAGGAGATGGTAGGAGAGGGAGGGGGGAGATGGTAGGAGAGGGAGGGAGGAGATGGTAGGAGAGGGAGGGAGGAGATGGTAGGAGAGGGAGGGGGGAGATGATAGGAGAGGGAGGGAGGAGATGGTAGGAGAGGGAGGGAGGAGATGGTAGGAGAGGGAGGGAGGAGATGGTAGAGGGAGAGAGGAGATGGTAGGAGAGGGAGGGAGGAGATGGTAGGAGAGGGAGGGAGGAGATGGTAGGAGGGGCAGGGGGGAGATGGTAGGAGAGGGAGGGAGGAGATGGTAGGAGAGGGAGGGAGGAGATGGTAGGAGAGGGAGGGGGGAGATGGTAGGAGAGGGAGGGAGGAGATGGTAGGAGAGGGAGGGAGGAGATGGTAGGAGAGGGAGGGGGGAGATGGTAGGAGAGGGAGGGAGGAGATGGTAGGAGGGGGAGGGGGGAGATGGTAGGAGAGGGAGGGAGGAGATGGTAGGAGAGGGAGGGGGGAGATGGTAGGAGAGGGAGGGAGGAGATGGTAGGAGAGGGAGGGAGGAGATGGAAGGAGAGGGAGGGGGAGATGGTAGGAGAGGGAGGGGGGGAGATGGTAGGAGAGGGAGGGAGGAGATGGTAGGAGAGGGAGGGAGGAGATGGTAGGAGAGGGAAAGAGGAGATGGTAGGAGAGGGAGGGACGAGATGGTAGGAGAGGGAGGGAGGGAGACGCCGGCAATATTATCAAGAGGGTGGCCTTCACCCTCAGTATTGCTGGAGGCAAGTATTCCTCCTCCTCACCCCCCTCACCTCCCCTCCCACCCTTCACCCCGCCCCCACACCCCGCCCCCTCTACCCGTCCCGTCTCCCCGTCCCCTCGGCTCACTTTTATCGACAGATTTATAGGAATTGTTCTCAGTGGTTAGTCCTTCCCTTAAGGGTCTTCCCACGGCTGGATTGTCTTGCTGAGGTCAAACGGGCTCCAACCTGACCTGACGTAACCCAGCCCAACCTGACCTGACCCGACCTTACCTAACCTGACCTAGCCAAACCGAACCTGACCTGACCTGACCTAACCTGACCTAACCTAGCCAAACCGAACCTGACCTTACAAGACCTAACCTAATCCAACCAAAGCACACCTAACCTCACCTCACCTCACGTGCTAAAGAAAAAAAATTACGTTCATCAGACAGGTCAGGACAGGCAGACAGTGGGCCAGACTATACCACGCCATATATTACGGTGCATAGTCAGGTGGCGGGGAAAATCTCATTATGTAAGGTGTGTGTGTTGCTATATTGAGGAAAGTCTTCATTCACCACCAGACTGTTATGTGATGGTGATGTTGGTGGTGATGATGAAGGGTTGATGATGATGATGATGATGAGACGAGTAGAGGGATGAGATTGATGAAAGAGTATTAATGAAGATTACTATGATTAACACACACACACACACACACACAGACACACACACACACACACACACATACACACACACACACACACACACACACACACACACACACTCTGAGGATGAAGTCTAATTATTTCTCAGACTAAAAGTTGTTGTGTAAGACTTAAGTAAAACTTTAGGAGTTGAAAGAATGGGAGATGACTAGAGGGTGATGAGAGGGAGTGGGAGGAAGAGAGGGCTTAGGTGAGTGGGGGTGGGTGGGAGATAGTGAGAAGTTAATGAAAGTGAGTGGGTGGAGGAGAGGGGAGGGTGACTAGCAGTTAGGGGGAATGGAAGGTAGGTGAGTGGGAGAGCAGATGACAGGAGGACAAATGAGAGGGGAGGACAGGTGAGAGGGAAAAGGAGAAGATGACAGGTGAGGGGGACAGGGAGGACAGGTGAGAGGTGGGGAGAGGAAAGGTGAGAGGGAAGGGAGAGGGAATAGGTGTGGTCTCATGGGAAATTGAGTGAAGGAGAGGTAAGATGAACCTGTTAGTTCGACAACCAGAGGAAATTCACTCCCCCTCCTCTCTCTCTCTCTCTCTCTCTCTCTCTCTCTCTCTCTCTCTCCATAGTCTTCACCTCACCTTGTTGTTGTTATTATTATTATTGTTGTGGTTGTTGTGGTGATGGTTGTTGTTGTTGTTGTTAAGGTAGAGAGAGATGGGACGATAGTGTTATTGTCGGGTTAGGTTAGGTTATGAACGTATTAATTCACAAGGGAGGATCTTCTCACACACACACACACACGCACACGCGGTCTGTTGTCCTGCAGAGATTGGCTTCGTCATGTCAACACCCAAACAAAGGCCGTGATAAAACCCTCAAGAGACGCCGACGACTCCAACACCTGAGCTGACAACGACGAGAGGTGGTATGGCTGACGAATTATCAATATCTTGGAATTCCTAATGAAGGGAGGAAGAACACGTGACATCATCCATGGGCCACGTGACATCATCCCTGGACCACGTGACATCATCCCTGGGCCGCCTGACATCATCCTTGGACCACCTGACATCATCCCTGGACCACGTGACATCATTCCTGGGCCACCTGACATCATTCCTGGACCACCTGACATCATTCCTGGGCCACGTGATATCCCCCTTTACCACGTGACATCATCCCTGGACCACGTGTCGTAATTATAATAAAATGCAAAAAAAAAAAGAAAATCTATGACAACTGAGGAAATTCAGCAAGGTGTAAAGGAACTCTCACTGGTGGGACGGAACGACACCCCAGAGAGAGAGAGAGAGAGAGAGAGAGAGAGAGAGAGAGAGAGAGAGAGAGAGAGAGAGAGACCTTACCAGACCATAACAGGGCAGGTAAGGATATGCCCCTCTTGAGTATCTTTCCCTCATCTTGGGAAAAAAAAATATACAGAGCAACAAACTATTGAATCATCTGGGAGAGTTGTAGCAGAACAGCGACAAGAGCCTCACAGGTTGTTGAAGGGTTGAATATCACATCTATTAGGACATAATTAGCTGGTACAACATGCTGAAGACATTGTTACCAAGGATATAAGTACAACAACACGGATTTAAGGACTTGGGGGTATACAGTTGTTGATAAAGGAGGGAGGAGAGAATAAAAGAATATCAAGAATAGTAGTGATAAATATAAGGGGAGGTAACAAGAAAAAAAAAAACATGAAATCACCCGAGGAACATTTCATCTGATGGATCTGTCACCCCGCGTTGGGAATAGTGGGAATGAAAAAGCTGATTCCAAGGTTCCGGGAATGGGGTGCGTGTAAGATAGGATGGAATAATACCTGCCAGAGACATACATATTTCTGAACCCCACCAAGAGGATGAGACATGAGAGCATCTGAGAGTTGGGGTTAGGTTAGGTTAGGAGGATTATGTTGGTGTGCTAGCCTAATAGAGCAGGAAAAGGGGGAGGAGGTAGGAAAAGGGGGAGGAGGTACGAAAGGGGGGAGGGGGGTAGGGAGAGAAGAGGGAGGAGGTAGGGAATGGGAAGGGGTAGCAAAAAGGGAAGGAGAGGAAGGATGCAGCAGGTGTGGTTCCCTCAACACCACACCTGAAGGAGGTTCACTGAATACTTGTTGACATGGCGACCACAGGTAAGCTCTTCTTGCTGGCCTGGTCGTCATGGTGATGATCAAGTAGTCTTCAGTCCAACTATTTTAGGTATAATGAGTGTTGGTTCATCTAAAGTGCATGGTGATGATGAAGGTAGTGGTGATGGTGTTAATGGTTAGGTTAAGGTTTTACTAGGTTGGTTAGGCTAAGGTTAGGTTAGGTTAGTTTAGTTTAGGTTAGGTTAGGTTAGGTTAGGTTAAGGTTAGGTTAGGTTAGGTTAGTTTAGGTTAGGTTAGGTTTGGTTAGGTTTGGTAAGGTTAGGTTAGGTTTGGTTTGGTTAGGTTAGGTTAGGTTAAGGTTTTATTAGCCTCGGGAGGAAAGGATGAAGGTGGCAGCACTACAGATCAGAGTGAGATGAATGGTCGGTCGGTAGTCCATTAGGAGAGAGAGAGAGAGAGAGAGATTGTACCATATAAGGTTACCTGTAGGAGTGACGGTACCTTATGTTACCTGTATAAGAGTAACTGTATTCTGTTCCTAGTGTACCTGTAAGTGACTGTACCTGTAAGTGACTGTGCCTGTAAGTGACTGTACCTTATAAGGGTACCTGTAACTGTACCTTAAGGCACATCAGCACTCACAGCTCACAGTTAACATCGACTCTCTCTCTCTCTCTCTCTCTCTCTCTCTCTCTACTTGGACGTAGAAAGTTGCTGTCAAGTAAAATAAATCCCTTTCTCTTCCCCCCTCCCTCCCTCCCCCTTCCCTCCCTCCCCCCTTCCCTCCCTCCCCCCCTTCCCACCCTCCCCCCCTTCCCACTCTCACCCTCCTTCCTCCTCCTCTTCCTTCTTCCTCCTCCTCTTCCTTCTACATTTGCCAATCTCATCCTCCCGTTCCCCCTCTCACCACCTTCCCACTCTCACCCACCTCCTCCTCCTTCCCCCTCTGACCTTATCATCCCCCCTCCCCCCCTCCTCCTCCGCCCTACTTTTTCTTCCCCAGAGAGAACTTTAAATCCCTCTCGAGGATTTGCCAACTACAGCGAAATAAATCCGGGTTGAGCTCCTCCTGTTTACGGGTCGAGATGTTACTTTTGCTGCTGGAGTTCTCGTAGGATTTGTCTTGTGTTGTTCTCTCATGCTTGGAGGACTTGGGAGGGGGGGGGAGGGTGTGTGTTAGGTTAGGTTAGATAATACAGGTATTCTTGGTTCACTTTGGGTCTCATACAAGTGATCACCAGAGACCAGCACGGCGATGTACCCTGGTCTTGTGGCCCCGTGAAGCAGATTATGAAAACTAACGGCTCTTTTAAAGCTGCCGGCCTCTACCAAGAACCACTCCGGGCCTCTACCAAAAACCACTCCGGCCTCTACCAAGAACCTCTCTGGCCTCCACCAAGGACCTCTCTGGCCTCCACCAAGAACCACTCCGGCCTCTACCAAAAACCACTCCGGCCTCTAGCAAGAACCTCTCCGGTCTCCACCAAGAACCACTCCGGGCCTCTACCAAAAACCACTCCGGGCCTCTACCAAAAACCACTCCGGCCTCTACCAAGAACCTCTCTGGCCTCCACCAAGAACCTCTCTGGCCTCCACCAAGGACCTCTCTGGCCTCCACCAAGAACCACTCCGGCCTCTACCAAAAACCACTCCGGCCTCTAGCAAGAACCTCTCCGGTCTCCACCAAGAACCACTCTGGCCTCCACCAAGAACCACTCCGGCTTCTACCAAGAACTACTCCGGTCTCTACCAAGAACCACTCCGGCCTCCACCAAGAACCTCTCCGGCCTCCACCAAGAACCTCTCCGGCCTCCACCAAGAACCTCTCCGGCCTCCACCAAGAACCTCTCCGGCCTCCACCAAGAACCTCTCTGGCCTCCACCAAGAACCTCTCTGGCCTCCACCAAGAACCACTCCGGCCTCCACCGAGAACCACTCCGGCCTCCACCGAGAACCACTCCGGCCTCCACCAGCTTCTAAGAGCATCTAGACCTCCATGGTGTGGCCTCAAGACGTACTAGGCTGCCTTCAAGAGCACCTTTAAACCGTTTACTTCAATACCTGCCTGTAAGTGGTGCCTGTAAGTGGTGTCTGCAAGTGGTCCCTTAGGAGCTGCCTGCAAGACTATCCAACAAGAGCTGCCCTCCAAGACCACCCTACAGCCCTCCAAGACCTACCCTACAGCCCTCCAAGACCTACCCTACAGCCCTCCAAGACCTACCCTACAGCCCTCCAAGACCTACCCTACTGCCCTCCAGGACCTACGCTACTGCCCTCCAAGACCATCATAAACCCTCCAAGACCCACCATAAACCCTCCAAGACCCACCATAAACCCTCCAAGACTCACCATAAACCCTTCAAGACCCACCATAAACCCTCCAAGACCCACCGTAAACCCTTCAAAACCCACCATCAACCATCCAAGACCCACCATAAGCCCTCCAAGACCCACATCTTCCACTACACTTGTACAGTAGACTCCAAAATGCCGGCCTCAACATCTGGCTCCAATAGTTCCCAGCAAGACGAGTGTTCCCAGCGGCTGTTCACGACGTCGCATTAATCACAAATGTTGAGAGAGAATTGCAGATTCGGGCATAAAATACAGATGCAGTAAATCGTTGTGTATGTGTGGGAGGGTGGCCAACTTAGGTGTGTAATGGTAGTTGGGGTGTGTGGGAGTGATGTGTGGGGATGGTGTGTGGGAGGGTGGCCAACTTAGGTGTGTAATGGTAGTGGGGGTGTGTGGGAGTGATGTGTGGGGATGGTGTGTGGGAGGGTGGCCAACTTAGGTGTGTAATGGTAGTGGGGGTGTGTGGGAGTGATGTGTGGGGATGGTGTGTGGGAGGGTGGCCAACTTAGGTGTGTAATGGTAGTGGGAGTGATCTGTGGGAGTGATGTGTGGGGATGGTGTGTGGGAGGGTGGCCAACTTAGGTGTGTAATGGTAGTAGGGGTGTGTGGGAGAGATGTGTGGGGATGGTGTGTGGGAGGGTGGTGGTGGTGTATGGGTGTTGGTAGAGGATGGGGGTGGTGGAAGTGGTGTTAGCAAGTGTGTTGACAGGGGGACGCGGATGATGGACAAATATATGCAAATCTAATTCTGCAATATAATATCTTGATAGGGCTGAGAGATATGCTATTGGACGGTGAGTGAGTCTCTCTCTCTCTCTCTCTCTCTCTCTCTCTCTCTCTCTCTCTCTCTCTCTCTCAATCACATCTTGCACCAGGCATCTTAAAACTCACTCCCTCTTGTTATTCAGTTTAATCCTAGCAGCTCACCCAATTGAGTCCCTCTCCTCGTCTCCCCAAGTCTTCTGTTTACAATATTTGTTTTCCACCGCAGGATGAACTAGTCGCTTTGTGATAAATTATCTTGTAAAAAAAAAATCGATACAGATGGAAGGAAAAAAATTTTAATTACGTAATGTATAAAAAAAAATGTTGTGGAACTTTTTTTTAATTTGCAGAAATGAAACAAAGGGAAGATATCGATTTACTTGGTGTAAAAGTTTAGTGTGTGTGTGTGTGTGTGTGTGTGTGTGTGTGTTATAATTTCATTCCCCTCCCCATCCTCTTCTCCCCTTCTTCTTTCCCTGCCCTCCTCCTCCTCCGTTCCCCTTCCACCTCACCTCCCCTCCACTCCCTCCGCCTGCCTGTTACCTGTTGTGTGGAGTGTCATCTGTTGTCCTCACCTGTTGTGTGGGCTGGACTGTTACCTGTGCTCTAAATACCTTGGTCTGTGTACCGTCACTGGAGGCGTCACCCCCCCCCCCCCCCACACACACCCCTCCTCTCTCTCTCTCGCATTTCAACTGGGGACAAAATCCTCTCGACGGACCCGTGGAAAAATGGAGCTCTGGTCAAATAAAATTGTGCGAGTTTTTTCCTGAAAGTTGTTCTCACTTCATTGCATTTATAGAGAAAGATCATTAACTGTCATTATTATCATTATCGCCCGCGTTATCATTATCGTCATAATCATCATCAATATCATCATCATCATCATCATCATCATAAACAAACTTAGTCTCGCACATCATCCTACGTGTGTGTGTGTGTGTGTGTGTGCGTGTGCGTGTGTGTGTGTGTGTGAGACAGACGTAAACACTCCAAATTCGAGAAAAAACAAAGTAATTTTTACTCGATAATCAAAAGTCTGTAATTACCTAGACGAGGATAGTTGAGTCCAGTTTCTGTCGCTTGAGTCCGGTTTCTGTCGCTTGAGTCCAGTTTCTGTCGCTTGAGTCCGGTTTCTGTCGCTTGAGTCCGGTTTCTGTCGCTTGAGTCCGGTTTCTGTTACTTGAGTCCGGGTTCTGTTGCTTGAGTTCGGATAGGTTAGATTACGTTAGGTTAGGTTTGATTACGATAGGTTAGGTTAAGGAAACTTTAGTGGTAGGTTAGGTTATGTTAGCGTGAGGTCAGCGGTAGGTGTGGTTAAGTTATCGTTAGTTAGGTCAGGTTAGGTTAGATTACCAGTAGTTTAAGTTGGATTAATTGAGATAAGCATTAGGTTAGTATAATCAGATTAGGTTAAGTTAGATTAGCATTAGGTTAGTATAATCAGATTAGGTTAAGTTAGATTAGCATTAGGTTAGTATAGTCAGGTGAAATAAACTGGGGTGTCTAATCCTCAGGTGAACCCTTGCATGTCCCAGGCTATAATTAGACACCAAAAACTCCCCACTTAGTCAAGACACAGGTGTACACTTTAACACCTTTTCTCATTAATTACAATATTTACTCTACATCTTTATACATCATCGACTTTGACACGGTCTTCAGGTCTTTAATATGGTAGTTTTCAATAAAGGATCCTTTAATTAAGGGGTTTTTAAGGCGGCATTTATTTAAGAGGTCTTTTTTAGGCTGGCTGGTCTTTTAAGTGATGATGATGGTGACATGACAGTGTTTTAGGCTGACTGGTCTTTTAAGTGATGATGATGATGGTGACACGACCGAGTGTTTTAGGCTGACTGGTCTTTTAAGTGATGATGATGATGGTGACACGACCATGTCCTTATGGTGATGGTCTAGAGAAGCTAAAATGGTTGGCATAAATGGCGCGCACGATGAAGGTCAGGTGTGTCTATGACGTCACCTCCCACCTCCACACTTTTCCTTGCTTCATCTCGTCCTAGCCTTACTTTGCCTCACCTTGCCTCACTTACCTCACATTGCCTTACCTCACTTCATTTCGCCTTGTCTCATCTAGCCTCAACTCACTTTGCCTCATTTTGCCTCACCTTGTATGTATGTATGTATGTACGTTCTTCCTTTTCCACATCACCTATACTGTATATACGGCGTCCACTATACCAGGTAATCCCATAACCCAGTGTTACGTGTTATAGGAAGGCGGCGGGCAGGTAGTGTTAGCTCGCCTCGTACCTCATTTGTTTTTGTAATCTGGAGGTAGAGGGAAAAATCTGAGGGCCTCTGTAACGAAAGGCTCCCCATTATGATATTTTTCGTATATTGTTTTATCTGTGTGTGTGTCTGTGTATGTTTATACCAGTTGTGTGTAAATATGTGTGTGTGTTTGTGTGTGTGTTTTCTGTTTGTCTGTGTTTGTTAAATGTTCTCCGTAGTAACACATGTATAATGTGTACATATTTGCACACGTTGGTTCCTGTTGTGTTATACATAGTGTCACACTCTCTCTCACCACATAACATTCACCCCATGTGTTCACCTGTCGTGTACATGGTGTGGCACCCTGTGTCACACACTGCCAATCACACACTCTTTCGGCAAACGCCATTTGGTAAGTAACTAGATATAGCTTCAGTATGTCAAGGTGAGTTAAGGTGATTAAGATCGTTAACCTTAACGCGTTGGCTTCCTGTAACACCTGGTCAACGCTGTGGCTCTGGTCAGTGCTATGGCCAAGGTCTATTATAACCAGTCCATGTTAAGCCTTTACCTTTATTATTATTTATTATTATGATTATTATTATTATTGGTGTTTTTAACCAGTTCCCTTGTACACTCACCTGTACTCACCTTTGTCCGGCAGTGATGGTGACAACGTGCGGTGCTACAGGTCACGAGGGGCCAACAGCTGAGGAGTGCAGAGAGGAATACCGTAACAGACCTCCCCCAGTGCCAGACATCCTTTCCTCCACCTCCCTCCCTGGCACTCAGACCTGGAGAGTGCCACACGACGGACTGTATACGTGAGTACTGCCTTTCTGTGCTGCCTGGGGGCTGTTAAGAGGGTCTTGTTACTATTTGGCTATTTTATTTTGGATATATTTTTATTATTATTATTATTATTATTATTATTATTATTATTATTATTATTACTGTATTATTATATTATTATTTTTTTATTATTGTTGTTGTTATTATTATTTTTCACTGAGGGACAGTCTTCATGTTGGTTGGTGTAGAGTGAAGAATGTGTGTACAGCCGCTGCTTCTCAGAGTTCTTTTAGAGGAAAAAATGAGACTATTTCTCCTGCTAACTGAGGTGTGGTGACGTACACACACACACACAGGGAAGAGGGTGTCAGGGGAGTGTGTGTCAGGGAGAGGGTGTTAGGTGAGTGTGTGTCAGGGGAGTGTGTGTCGGGGGAGAGTGTGTCAGGGGAGTGTGTGTCAGTGGAGAGAGTGTGTCAGGGGAGAGTGTGTCAGGGAGAGGGTGTCAGGTGAGTGTGTGTCAGGGGAGTGTGTGTCGGGGGAGAGTGTGTCAGGGGAGTGTGTGTCAGGGGAGTGTGTGTGTCAGGGGAGTGTGTGTCAGGGGAGTATGTGTCAGGGGAGAGTGTGTCAGGGGAGAGTGCGTGTCGGGGGAGAGTGCGTGTCGGGGGAGAGTGTGTAAGGGAAGTGTGTGTCAGGGGAGTGTGTGTCAGGGAGAGAGTGTGTCAGGGAGAGGGTGTCAGGTGAGTGTGTGTCAGGGAGAGAGTGTGTCAGGGGAGAGGGTCTCAGGGGAGTGTGTGTCGGCGGAGTGTGTGTCAGGGGAGTGTGTGTCAGGGGAGTGTGTGTCAGGGGAGTGTGTGTCAGGGGAGAGTGTGTCAGGGGAGTGTGTGTCAGGGGAGTGTGTGTCAGGGAGAGTGTGTGTCAGGGGAGAGGGTGTCAGGTGAGTGTGTGTCAGGTGAGTGTGTGTCAGGGGAGTGTGTGTCAGGGGAGTGTGTGTCAGGGGAGTGTGTGTGTCAGGGGAGTGTGTGTCGGGGGAGTGTGTGTCAGGGGAGTGTGTATCAGGGGAGTGTGTGTCAGGTGAGTGTGTATCAGGGGAGTGTGTGTCAGGGGAGAGTGTGTCAGGGGAGAGTGTGTGTCAGGGGAGAGAGTGTGTCAGGGGAGAGAGTGTGTCAGGGTAGTGTGTCAGGGGAGAGAGTGTGTCAGTGGAGAGAGTGTGTCAGGGGAGAGAGTGTGTCAGGGAGAGAGTGTGTCAGGGGAGAGAGTGTGTCAGGGAGAGTGTGTGTCAGGGAGAGTGTGTGTCAGGGGAGAGTGTGTGTCAGGGGAGAGAGTGTGTCAGGGGAGAGTGTGTGTCAGGGTAGTGTGTCAGGGAGAGTGTGTGTCAGGGGAGAGTGTGTGTCAGGGGAGAGTGTGTGTCAGGGGAGAGAGTGTGTCAGGGGAGAGAGTGTGTCAGGGTAGTGTGTTAGGGGGGTGTGTCAGGGAGAGTGTGTCAGGAGTGTGTGTCAGGGGAGAGTGTGTGTCAGGAAGGGCCAGGACCTTGTAAGTGCTGTTGAGGGCCTGGACCTTGTAAGGGCTGTAGAGGGCCTGGACCTTGTAAGGGCTGTAGAGGGCCTGGACCATTTAAGGGCTGTAGAGGGTCTGGACCATGTAAGGGCTGTAGAGGGTCTGGACCATTTAAGGGCTATAGAGGGTCTGGACCATTTAAGGGCTGTAGAGGGTCTGGACCATTTAAGGGCTGTAGAGGGCCTGGACCTTGTAAGGGCTCGGGGGCTCGTGTGTCACAGTATGAAAGGCCTTCACGTAAAACTTTATTAATTAGGGACCGTAATGCTATACCTGTAGGCTCGGTGTTATGAGGAGCTTGAGCTTGAGTTCTTCTTCTTCTTCTTCTTCTTCTTCTTCTTCATCTCCTCCTCCTCTCACGTGCCTGAAGACGATTTTTTAACTCTTTGATTATTGTGAACGTGAGTTGGTTCTTGATTATCCCTTGATAGAAGAGAGGGAGGTAAGGAAGGCGAGAGGGAGGTAAGGAAGGCGAGAGGGAAGAGAGGGAAGGGAGGTAAGAGAGGGAAGGGAGGTAAGAGAGGGAAGGAAGGTAAGAGAGGGAAGAGAGGGAAGGGAGGTAAGAGAGGGAAGAGAGGGAAGGGAGGTAAGAGAGGGAAGGGAGGTAAGAGAGGGAAGAGAGGGAAGGGAGGTAAGAGAGGGAAGGGAGGTAAGAGAGGGAAGGGAGGTAAGAGAGGGAAGGGAGGTAAGAGAGGGAAGGAAGGTAAGAGAGGGAAGGAAGGTAAGAGAGGGAAGGGAGGTAAGAGAGGGAAGGGAGGTAAGAGAGGGAAGGGAGGTAAGAGAGGGAAGGAAGGTAAGAGAGGGAAGGGAGGTAAGAGAGGGAAGTGAGGTAAGAGAGGGAAGGAGGTAAGAGAGGGAAGGGAGGTAAAGAGAGGGAAGGGAGGTAAGAGAGGGAAGGGAGGTAAGAGAGGGAAGGAGGTAAGAGAGGGAAGGGAGGTAAGAGAGGGAAGGGAGGTAAGAGAGGGAAGAGAGGGAAGAGAGGGAAGGGAGGTAAGAGAGGGAAGGGAGGTAAGAGAGGGAAGGGAGGTAAGAGAGGGAAGGGAGGTAAGAGAGGGAAGGGAGGAAGAGAGGGAAGGGAGGAAGGGAGGTAAGAGAGGGAAGGGAGGTAAGAGAGGGAAGGGAGGGAAGGGAGGTAAGAGAGGGAAGGGAGGTAAGAGAGGGAAGGGAGGTAAGAGAGGGAAGGGAGGTAAGAGAGGGAAGGAAGGTAAGAGAGGGAAGGGAGGTAAGAGAGGGAAGGGAGGTAAGGGAGGTAAGAGAGGGAAGGGAGGTAAGAGAGGGAAGGGAGGTAAGAGAGGGAAGGAGGTAGAGAGAGGAAGGGAGGAAGAGAGGGAAGGGAGGTAGAGAGGGAGGGAGGTAAGAGAGGGAAGGTAGGTAAGAGAGGGAAGGGAGGTAAGAGAGGGAAGGGAGGTAAGAGAGGGAAGGGAGGTAAGAGAGGGAAGGGAGGTAAGGGAGGGAAGAGAGAGGAAGGAGAGAGGGAGAGAGGGAAGGGAGGTAGAGAGAGGGAGGAGAGAGGGAGGAAGGGAGGTAAGAGAGGGAAGGAAGGTAAGAGAGGGAAGGGAGGTAAGGGAGGGAAGGGAGGTAAGAGAGGGAAGAGAGGGAAGAGAGGGAAGGGAGGTACGAGAGGGAAGGAAGGTAAGAGAGGGAAGGGAGGAAGAGAGAGGAAGGGAGGAAGAGAGAGGAAGGGAGGAAGAGAGGAAGGAGGTAAGAGAGGGAAGGAGGTAAGAGAGGGAAGGGAGGTAAGAGAGGGAAGGAAGGTAAGAGAGGGAAGGGAGGTAAGAGATGGAAGAGAGGGAAGCGAGGTAAGAGAGGGAAGGGAGGTAAGAGAGGGAAGGGAGGTAAGAGAGGGAAGGGAGGAAGAGAGGAGGGAGGTAGAGAGGGAAGGGAGGTAAGAGAGGGAAGGAGGTAAGAGAGGGAAGGGAGGAAGAGAGGGAGAGGGAGGGAAGAGAGGGAAGGGAGAGAGAGGGAAGGGAGGAAGGGAGGAAGGGAGGAAGAGAGGGAAGGGAGGTAAGAGAGGGAAGGAGGAAGAGAGGAGAGGAGAGAGGAGGGAGGGAAGAGAGGGAAGGAAGGTAAGAGAGGGAAGGGAGGGAAGAGAGGGAAGGGAGGTAAGAGAGGGAAGGAAGGTAGAGAGGGAGAGGAAGGGAGGGAAGAGAGGGAAGGGAGGTAAGAGAGGGAAGGGAGGTAGAGAGGGAAGGGAGGGGAAGGAGGGAGGAAGAGAGGGAAGGGAGGAGAGGGAGGAAGGAGGAGGGAAGAGAGGGAAGGAGGAAGAGAGGGAGGGAGGAAGAGAGGGAAGGGAGGTAAGAGAGGGAAGGGAGGTAAGAGAGGGAAGGGAGGTAAGAGAGGGAAGGGAGGTAAGAGAGGGAAGGAAGATAAGAGAGGGAAGGGTGGTAAGAGAGGGAAGGGAGGAAGAGAGGAAGAGAGGAAGAGAGGGAAGGGAGGAGAGAGAGGAAGGGAGGGAAGGAGGAGAGAGGGAGGGAGGAGGAGAGGGAAGGAGGTAAGAGAGGGAAGGGAGGAGAGAGGGAAGGGAGGTAGAGAGGAAGGGAGGAAGAGAGAGGAAGGGAGGAAGAGAGAGGAAGGGAGGAAGAGAGGGAAGGGAGGAAGAGAGGAAGGGAGGAAGAGAGAGGAAGAGGAGGGAAGAGGAGAGGAGGAGGGAAGGGAGGTAGAGAGGGAAGGGAGGTAAGAGAGGGAAGGGAGGTAAGAGAGGGAAGGGAGGTAAGAGAGGGAAGGGAGGTAAGAGAGGGAAGGGAGGTAAGAGAGGGAAGGAGGGAAAGAGAGGGAAGGGAGGTAAGAGAGGGAAGGGAGGTAAGAGAGGGAAGGGAGGAAAGAGAGTGAAGGGAGGTAAGAGAGGAAGGGAGGTAAGAGAGGGAAGGGAGGGAAGAGAGGAAGGGGGTAAGAGAGGGAAGGGAGGAAAGAGAGGGAAGGAGGTAAGAGAGGGAAGGGAGGTAAGGGAGGGAAGGGAGGTAAGAGAGGGAAGGGAGGTAAGAGAGGGAAGGGAGGTAGGAGGGAAGAGAGGGAAGGGAGGGAAGGGAGGTAAGAGAGGGAAGGGAGGTAAGAGAGGGAAGGGAGGTAAGAGAGGGAAGGGAGGTAAGAGAGGAAGGGAGGTAAGAGAGGGAAGGGAGGTAAGAGAGGGAAGGAGGTAAGAGAGGGAAGGGAGGTAAGAGAGGGAAGGAAGGTAAGAGAGGGAAGGGAGGTAAGAGAGGGAAGGGAGGTAAGAGAGGGAAGGGAGGTAAGAGAGGAAGGAGGGAAGAGAGGGAAGGGAGGTAAGAGAGGGAAGGGAGGTAAGAGAGGGAAGGAGGTAAGAGAGGGAAGGGAGGTAAGAGAGGGAAGGGAGGTAAGAGAGGGAAGGGAGGTAAGAGAGGGAAGGGAGGTAAGAGAGGGAAGGGAGGTAAGAGAGGGAAGGGAGGGAAGAGAGGGAAGGGAGGTAAGAGAGGGAAGGGAGGTAAAGGGAGGTAAGAGAGGGAAGGGAGGTAAGAGAGGGAAGGGAGGTAAGAGAGGGAAGGGAGGTAAGAGAGGGAAGGGAGGTAAGAGAGGGAAGGGAGGTAAGGGAGGAAGGGAGGTAAGAGAGGGAAGGGAGGGAAGGGAGGTAAGGAGGTAAGAGAGGGAAGGGAGGTAAGAGAGGGAAGGGAGGTAAGAGAGGGAAGGAAGGTAAGAGAGGGAAGGGAGGTAAGAGAGGGAAGGGAGGTAAGGGAGGGAAGGGAGGTAAGAGAGGGAAGGGAGGTAAGAGAGGGAAGAGAGGTAAGAGAGGGAAGGGAGGTAAGAGAGGGAAGGGAGGTAGAGAGGGAAGGAGGGAAGGGAGGTAAGAGAGGGAAGGGAGGTAAGGGATGGAAGGGAGGTAAGAGAGGGAAGGGAGGGAAGGGAGGGGTAAGAGAGGGAAGAGAGGGAAGGGAGGTAAGAGAGGGAAGGGAGGTAAGAGAGGGAAGGGAGGTAAGAGAGGGAAGGGAGGTAAGAGAGGGAAGGGAGGTAAGAGAGGGAAGGGAGGTAAGAGAGGGAAGGGAGGGAAGGGAGGTAAGAGAGGGAAGGGAGGAAGGAGGAAGGGAGGTAAGAGAGGGAAGGGAGGTAAGAGAGGGAAGGAAGATAAGAGAGGGAAGGGAGGTAAGAGAGGGAAGGGAGGTAAGAGAGGGAAGGAAGGTAAGAGAGGGAAGGGAGGTAAGAGAGGGAAGGGAGGTAAGAGAGGGAAGGGAGGTAAGAGAGGGAAGGGAGGTAAGAGAGGGAAGGGAGGTAAGAGAGGGAAGGGAGGTAAGGAGGAAGGGAGGTAAGAGAGGGAAGGGAGGTAAGAGAGGGAAGGGGGGTAAGAGAGGGAAGGGAGGTAAGAGAGGGAAGGGAGGTAAGAGAGGGAAGGGAGGTAAGAGAGGGAAGGGAGGTAAGAGAGGGAAGGGAGGTAAGAGAGGGAAGGGAGGTAAGAGAGGGAAGGGAGGTAAGAGAGGGAAGGGAGGTAAGAGAGGGAAGGAGGGAAGGAGGGAGGGGGTAGAGAGGGAAGGGAGGGAAGAGAGGGAAGGGAGGTAAGAGAGGGAAGGGAGGTAAGAGAGGGAAGGGAGGTAAGAGAGGGAAGGGAGGTAAGAGAGGGAAGGAGGTAAGAGAGGGAAGGGAGGTAAGAGAGGGAAGGGAGGTAAGAGAGGGAGGGAGGTAAGAGAGGGAAGGGAGGTAGAGAGGAGGGAAGGGAGAGGAAGAGAGGGAAGGGAGTAAGAGAGGGAAGGGAGGTAAGAGAGGGAAGGAGGTAAGAGAGGAAGGGAGGAAGAGAGGGAAGGGAGGTAAGAGAGGGAGGGAGGAAGAGAGGGAAGGGAGGAAGAGAGGGAAGGGGAGGTAAGAGAGGGAAGAGAGGGAAGGGAGGGAAGGGAGGTAAGAGAGGGAAGGGAGGGAGGAGGAGAGGGAGAGTGGGAAGGGAGGTAAGAGAGGGAAGGGAGGTAAGAGAGGGAAGGGAGGTAAGAGAGGGAAGGGAGGTAAGGGATGGAAGGGAGGTAAGAGAGGGAAGGGAGGGAGGGAAGAGAGGTAAGAGAGGGAAGGGAGGTAAGAGAGGGAAGGGAGGTAAGAGAGGGAAGGAGGTAAGAGGGAAGGGAGGTAAGAGAGGGAAGGGAGGTAAGGGAGGGAAGGGAGGTAAGAGAGGGAAGGGAGGGAAGGGAGGTAAGAGAGGGAAGAGAGGGAAGGGAGGTAAGAGAGGGAAGGGAGGTAAGAGAGGGAAGGGGGGTAAGAGAGGGAAAGGAGGGAAGGGAGGTAAGAGAGGGAAGGGAGGTAAGGGATGGAAGGGAGGTAAGAGAGGGAAGGGAGGGAAGTGAGGAAGGGAGGTAAGAGTGGGAAGGGAGGGATGGGAGGAAGAGAGGGAAGGGAGGAAGAGAGGGAAGGGAGGTAAGAGAGGGAAGGAAGAGAGGGAAGGGAGGTAAGAGAGGGAAGGGAGGTAAGAGAGGGAAGGGAGGGAAGAGAGGGAAGGGAGGGAAGGGAGGGAAGAGAGGGAAGGAGGTAAGGGAGGTGAGGGAGGTAAGCTAGGGAAGGGAGGTAAGAGAGGGAAGGGAGGAAGAGAGGGAGGGAGGAAGAGAGGGAAGGGAGGAAGAGAGGGAAGGAAGGTAAGAGAAGGAAGGGAGGTAAGAGAGGGAAGGGGGGTAAGAGAGGGAAGGGGGGTAAGAGAGGGAAGGGAGGTAAGAGAGGGAAGGGAGGTAAGGGAGGGAAGGGAGGTAAGAGAGGGAAGGGAGGTAAGAGAGGGAAGGGAGGTAAGAGAGGGAAGGGAGGTAAGAGAGGGAAGGGAGGTAAGAGAGGGAAGGGGGGTAAGAGAGGGAAGGGAGGTAAGAGAGGGAAGGGAGGTAAGAGAGGGAAGGGAGGTAAGAGAGGGAAGGGAGGTAAGAGAGGGAAGGGAGGTAAGAGAGGGAAGGGAGGTAAGAGAGGGAAGGGAGGTAAGAGAGGGAAGGGAGGTAAGAGAGGTAAGAGAGGGAAGAGAGGGAAGGGAGGTAAGAGAGGGAAGGGAGGTAAGAGAGGGAAGGAAGGTAAGAGAGGAAGGGAGGGAAGAGAGGGAAGGGAGGTAAGAGAGGGAAGGGAGGTAAGAGAGGGAAGGGAGGTAAGAGAGGGAAGGGGGGTAAGAGAGGGAAGGGAGGGAAGAGAGGGAAGGGAGGTAAGAGAGGGAAGGGAGGGAAGGGAGGTAAGAGAGGGAAGAGAGGGAAGGGAGGTAAGAGAGGGAAGGAGGTAAGAGAGGGAAGGGAGGTAAGAGAGGGAAGGAAGGTAAGAGAGGGAAGGGAGGTAAGGGATGGAAGGGAGGTAAGAGAGGGAAGGGAGGGAAGGGAGGGAAGAGAGGGAAGAGAGGGAAGGGAGGTAAGAGAGGGAAGGGAGGTAAGAGAGGGAAGGAGAGGGAAGGGAGGTAAGAGAGGGAAGGGAGGTAAGGGAGGGAAGGGAGGTAAGAGAGGGAAGGGAGGAAAGAGAGGGAAGGGAGGGAAGAGAGGGAAGGAAGGTAAGAGAGGGAAGGGGGGAGAGAGGAGGAGGGAAGGGAGGTAAGAGAGGGAAGGGAGGTAAGGGATGGAAGGGAGGTAAGAGAGGGAAGGGAGGGAAGGGATGGAAGGGAGGTAAGAGAGGGAAGGGAGGGAAGGGAGGGAAGAGAGGTAAGAGAGGGAAGGGAGGTAAGAGAGGGAAGGGAGGTAAGAGAGGGAAGGGAGGTAAGAGAGGGAAGGGAGGTAAGAGAGGGAAGGGAGGTAAGAGAGGGAAGGGGGGTAAGAGAGGGAAGGGAGGGAAGGGAGGTAAGAGAGGGGGAGAAGAGGAGGAAGGGAGGAAGAGAGGGAAGGGAGGTAAGAGAGGGAGAGGGAGGAAGAGAGGAAGGGAGGAAGAGAGGGAAGGGAGGTAAGAGAGGGAAGGGAGGAAAGAGAGGGGGAGGAAGAGAGGAGGGAGGTAAGAGAGGGAAGGGGGTTAAGAGAGGGAAGGGGGTAAGAGAGGGAAGGGAGGTAAGAGAGGGAAGGGGGGAAGAGAGGGAAGGAGGAAGAGAGGGAAGGGAGGAAGAGAGGGAAGGGAGGGGAGAGAGGGAAGGGAGGAAGAGAGGGAAGGGAGGTAGAGAGGGAAGGGGGGAAGAGAGGGAGGGAGGAAGAGAGGGAAGGGGGGTAAGAGAGGGAAGGGAGGGAAGAGAGGGAAGGGAGGAAAGAGAGGGAAGGGAGGTAGAGAGGGAAGGGAGGAAGAGGAGGGAAGGGAGGTAAGAGAGGGATGGGAGGTAGGGAGGAAGGGAGGTAAGAGAGGGAAGGGAGGGAAGAGAGGGAAGGGAGGAAGAGAGGGAGGGAGGGAAGAGAGGGAAGAGAGGGAAGAGAGGGAAGGGAGGTAAGAGAGGGAAGGGAGGGAAGAGAGGGAGAGGGAGGTAAGAGAGGAAGGGGGGAAGAGAGGGAAGGGAGGAAGAGAGGGAAGGGGGAGAGAGAGGGAGGGAGGAGGGAGAGGGAAGGAGGAAGGGAGGAAGGGAGGTAAGAGAGGGAAGGAGGTAGAGAGGGAAGGGAGGAAGAGAGGGAAGGGAGGTAGAGAGGGAGGGGAGAGAGGGAAGGAAGGAGAGGGAAGAGAGGGAAGGGAGGTAAGAGAGGAAGGGAGGGAAGAGAGGGAAGGGGAGGGAAGGAGAGGGAAGGGGGTAAGAGAGGGAAGGGAGGGAAGAGAGGGAAGGGAGGTAAGAGAGGGAAGGGGGTAAGAGAGGGAAGGGAGGTAAGAGAGGGAAGGGAGGTAAGAGAGGGAAGGGGGGAAGAGAGGGAGAGGAGAGGAAGAGAGGGAAGGGGGGTAAGAGAGGGAAGGGAGGGAAGAGAGGGAAGAGAGGGAAGCGAGGGAAGGGAGGAGGGAGGAAGAGAGGGAGGAGGGAAGGGAGGGAAGGGAGGAAGGAGGGAAGGGAGGAAGAGGAGGAGAGAGGAAGAGAGGAAGGGAGGAAGAGAGGGAAGGAGAAGAGGGGAAGGGAGGAAGAGAGGGAAGGGAGGGAAGGGAGGAAGGGGGGAGAGAGGGAGGGGGGAAGAGAGGGAAGGGAGGGAGAGAGGGAGGGAGGAGAGGGGAGGGGGGAAGAGAGGAAGGAGGTAAGAGAGGGATGGGAGGTAAGAGAGGGAAGGGAGGAAGGGAGGGAGGAGGAGAGAGGGAAGGGGGGAGAGAGGGAAGGGAGGGAAGGGAGGTAAGGGAGTTAAGAGAGGGAAGGGAGGTAAGAGAGGGAAGGGGGGTAAGAGAGGGAAGGAAGGGAGAGAGGGGAAGGGAGGAAGGAGGGAGGAAGGGGGGAAGAGAGGGAGAGGGAGGAGAGAGGGAAGGGAGGAAGAGAGGAAGGGAGGAAGAGAGGGAAGGGAGGGAAGAGGAGGGAAGAGAGGGAAGAGAGGGAAGGGAGGAGAGGAGGAGAGGGAGGGAAGAGAGGGAAGGGAGGAAGAGAGGAAGGGAGGAAGAGAGGGAGAGGAGGTAAGAGAGGGAAGGGGGAAGAGAGGGAAGGGGAGGAAGAGAGGAAGGGAGGGAAGAGGAGGAAGGAGGGAAGAGAGGGAAGGGAGGAAGGGAGGGAAGAGAGGGAAGAGGAGGGAGAGGGAGGAGAGAGGGAAGGGAGGGAAGAGAGGGAAGGGAGGGAAGAGAGGGAAGGAGGAGAGGGGAGGGAGGGAAGGGAGGGAAGGGGGAAGAGAGGGAGGGAGGAAGAGAGGAAGGGAGGGAGAGGAGGGAAGGGAGGAAGGGAGGAAGGAGGGAGAGAGGGAGGGAGGAAGAGAGGGAAGGAAGGAGAGAAGGAGGGAGGGAAGAGAGGGAAGGGAGGAGAGGGAGGGAAGGAGGAAGAGAGGGAAGGGAGGAGGGAGAGAGGGAGGGGAGGGAAGAGGAGGAGGAGGGAGAGGGAGAGAGGGAAGGAGGAAGAGAGGGAGGAGGGAGGGAGAGAGGAGAGGGGAGGAGAGAGGGAAGGGGGGAGGAGGGAAGGGAGGGAAGAGAGGGAAGGGAGGGAGGAGAGGAGAGAGGGAGGGAGGAGAGGGAGGGAGGAGGAAGAGAGGGAGGGAGGAAGAGGAGGGAAGGGAGAGAAGGAGAGGGAAGGGAGGAAGAGAGGGAAGGGAGGGAAGAGAGGAGGAAGGAGAGAGAGGAAGGGAGGAGAGAGGGAGGGAGGGAAGAGGGGAAGGGGGGAAGAGAGGGAAGGGGGGAAGAGAGGGAAGGGAGGGAGAGAGGGAAGGGAGGAAGAGAGGGATGGAGAGGGGAGGAAGAGAGGGATGGGAGGAGAGAGGGGAGGGAGGTAGAGAGAGGGGAAGGAGGGGAAGAGAGGGAAGGGAGGAAGAGAGGGAAGGGGAGGAGAGAGGGAAGGGAGGAAGAGAGGGAGAGGGGGAAGAGAGGGAGAGGGAGGGAAGGGAGGGAAGAGAGGGAGGGAGGAAGAGGGAAGGGAGGAGGAGAGGAGGGAAGGGAGGAGAAGAGAGGGAAGGAGGGGAGGAGAAGGAGGGAGGAAATAAGAGAGAGAGGGAGGAAGGAGAGAAGGAAGGAGGAAGAGAGGAAGGGGGGGAAGGGGGGAGGGGGAGGAAGAGAGGGAGGGGGAAGAGAGGGAGGGGAGAGAGGGAGGGGAGAGAGGGAAGGAAGGAGAGGAGGGAAGGGGGGAAGAGAGGGAGGGAGGAAGAGGGGAGAGGGAGGAAGAGAGGGAAGGGAGGAAGGGAGGGAAGGAAGGAAGAGAGGGAGGGGGAGAGAGGAGGGAAGGGAGGGAGAGAGGGAAGGGAGGAGAGAGGGAAGGGAGGGAAGAGAGGGAAGGGGGGAAGAGAGGGAAGGAGGGAGAGGGGAAGGAGGGAAGGGAGGGAGGGGGGAAGAGAGGGAAGGGAGGAAGAGGAGGGGGGAGGAAGGAGGGAAGGGAGGAAGAGAGGGAAGGGAGGGAAGAGAGGGAGAGAGGGAGAGAGGGAAGGAGGGAAGGGAGGTAAGAGAGGGAGAGAGGGAAGGGAGGAAGAGAGGGAAGGAGGAGAGAGGGGAGGGAGGTAAGAGAGGAAGGGGGGAGGAGAGGGAAGGGGGAAGAGAGGGAAGGGAGGGAAGAGAGGGAAGAGAGGAAGAGAGGGAAGGGAGGAAGGGAGGAAGGAGGAAGAGAGGGAAGGGAGGAGAGAGGGAAGGGGGGAGAGAGGGAAGGGGGGAAGAGAGGGAGAGGAAGGAAGAGAGGGAAGGAGGGAGGGAGGGAAGGGGGGAAGAGAGGGAAGGGAGGAAGAGAGGGAAGGGAGGGAAGGGAGGAGAGGAGAGGGAAGGGAGGAAGAGAGGGGAGAGGAGAGAGGGAAGGGAGGAGAGAGGGAAGGGAGGAAGGAGGGAAGGAGGAGAAGAGGAAGGAAGGGAGGAAGAGAGGGAGGGAGGAGAGAGGAGAAGGAAGGAAGAGAGGGAGAGGGAGGGAAGAGAGGGAGGGAGGAAGAGAGGGAGAGGGGGAAGAGAGAGGAAGGGAGGGAGAGAGGGAAGGAGGAAGAGAGGGAGAGGGAGGAAGAGGAGGGAGGGAGGAAGAGAGGGAAGGAGGAAGAGAGGGAAGGGAGGGAGAGAGGAAGGGAGGAGAGAGGGAAGGGAGGGAGAGAGGGAGGGAGGAGAGAGGGAAGGAGGAGAGAAGGAAGGGGAGGAGAGAGAGGGAAGGAGGGAAAAGGGAGGGAAGGAGAGAGAGAGGAAGGGGGGAGAGAGGAGGGAGGAAGAGAGAGGAGGGAGGAAGAGAGGGAAGGAGGAGGAGGGAGAGGAGAAGGAGGGAAGGGAGGGAGAGGGAGGAGAGAAGAGAGGGAGGAGGGGGAGAGAGGGAGAGGGAGGAGGAGAGGGAAGGGAGGGAAGAGAGGAAGGGAGGGAGAGGGAGGAGAGGAGGAAGAGAGGGAAGGGAGGAAGAGAGGGAGAGGGAGGGAGGAGAGGAAGGAAGAGAGGAGAGGGAAGGGGGAGAGGGAGGGAGGGAGGAGAGGGAGAGGAAGGGGGAAGAGAGGGAAGGGGAGAGAGGGAGGGGGAAGAGAGGGAAGGAGGGAAGAGAGGGAGAGGGAGGAGAGGAGGGAAGGAAGAAAGAGAGGGAAGGGAGGAAGAGAGGGAAGGAGGAAGGAGGGAGAGGGAGGGAGAGAGGGAGAGGGAGGAAGAGAGGGAAGGGAGGGGAGAGGGAAGGGAGGAAGAGAGGGAAGGAGAGGAGGAAGGGAGGGAAGAGGGGAGAGGAGGAGAGAGGGAGGGGAGGAAGAGAAGGAAGGGAGGAGAGAGGGAAGGGAGGAAGAGAGGGAGGGAAGAGAGGGAGGAGGGAGGAGAGAGGGAAGGGAGGAAGAGAGGGAGGGAGGAGGGAGAGGGAAGGGAGGAGGGAGGAGAGAGGGAAGGGAGGTAGGGAGGAGAGAGGGAAGGGAGGAAGGGAGGGAAGGGAGGAAGAGAGGGAGGGAGGAAGGGAGGGAGGGAGGAAGAGAGGGGAAGGGAGGAAGAGGAGGGAAGGGGAGGAAGAGAGGGAGGAGGAAGAGAGGGAAGGGAGGTAAGAGAGGGAAGGGAGGAAGGGAGGAGGGAGGAAGAGGAGGGAGGGAGGAAGAGAGGGAAGGGGGGGAAGAGAGGGAAGGGGGAGAGAGGGAGGGAGGTAAGAGAGGGAAGGAGGAGAGAGGGAGGGAGGAAGGAGGGAAGGGAGGAGAGAGGGGAAGGGAGGAAGAGAGGGGAAGGGAGGAAGGGAGGGAAGAGAGGAGGGAGGAAGGGGGGAAGAGGAGAGGGAGGGGGTAGAGAGGGAAGGAGGAAGAGAGGGAAGGGAGGAAGAGAGGGAAGGGAGGGAGAGAGGGAGGAAGGTAAGAGAGGGAAGGAAGGAGAGAGGGAGAGGGAGGAGAGAGGGAAGGGAGGAGAGAGGGAAGGGGAGGTAGGAGAGGGAAGGGAGGGGAAGAGAGGAGAGAGGGAAGGAGGGAGAGGAGGAGAGAGGAAGGGAGGAGAGAGGGAGGAAGGAGAGAAGGAAGGGAGGAGAGAGGGAGGGAGGGAAGAGAGGGAAGGGAGGAGAGAGAGGGAGGAGGGAGAGAGGAAGGGGGGTAGAGAGGGAGGGAGGGAAGGGAGGGAAGGAGGAAGAGAGGGAGGGGAGGGAGAGGGAGGAAGAGAGGGAGAGAGGGAGGGAGGGAAGAGAGGGAGAGGGAGGAGAGAGGGGAGGGAGGAAGAGAGGGAAGGGAGGAGAGGGAGGAGGGAGGAGAGAGGGGAAGAGGAGGGAGAGGGAGGAAGAGGGGAAGAGAGGGAAGGGAGGGAGAGAGGGAGGGAGGAAGAGAGGGAGGAAGGAAGAGAAGGAAGGGAGGGAAGAGAGGGAAGGGAGGAAGGGATGGAAGGGAGGTAGAGAGAGGGAGAGGGAGGGAAGGAGGAAGAGAGGGAAGAGAGGGAGGGGGAAGAGAGGGAAGGGAGGAGAGAGGGAAGGGGGGAGAGAGGAGAGGAGGGAGGAGGAGAGAGGGAGGGAGGAAGAGAGGGAGGGAGGAAGGGAGGAAGGGAGGAGAGGAAGGGAGGGAGAGAGAGGAAGGGAGGAAGAGAGGGAAGGGAGGGAGAGGGAGGGAAGGGAGGGAGGGAGGAAGAGAGAGGAAGGGAGGAAGAGAGAGGAAGGGAGGAAGAGAGGAAGGGAGGGAGAGAGGAAGGAGGAGAGAGGGAAGGGAGGGGAGGAGGGAGAGGAGGGAGGGAGGAAGAGAGGGAGGAGGAGGGAGGAAGGGAGGAGAGAGGGAGGAGGGAAGAGAGGAAGGGGAGGAGAAGGAGGGAGAGGGAGGAAGAGAGGGAGAGGGAGGAAGAGAGGGGAGGAAGGTAGGAGAAGGAGAGGGAGGAGAGAGGGAGAGGGGGGAGAGAGGGAGAGGGAGGAGAGAGAGGAAGGGGAGGAGAGAGGGAAGGGAGGGAGAGGGAGGAAGAGGAGGAGAGAGGGGAGGGAGGAGAGAGGGAGGGGGGAGAGAGGGAAGGAGGGAGAGAGGGGAGGGAGGAGAGAGGGAGGGGGGAAGAGAGGGAGGAGGGAGGAGGAAGGGAGGGAGGAGGGAAGGGAGGAGAGGGGGAGGGAGGGAAGAGAGGAAGGGAGAAGAGAGGAAGGGAGGAGAAAGGGAGGAGGGAGGGAAGAGAGGGAGGGGAGAGAGAGGGAAGGAGGAAGAGAGGGGAGAGGGAGGAGAGGGAGGAGGGAGAGGAGGGAGGAGGGGAGAGAGGGAGGGAGGAGAGGAGGGAGGGAAGGGAGGGAGGAGGAAGAGAGGGAAGGGAGGGAGAGGAGGGAGGGGAGAGAGGGGAGGAGAGGAGAGAGGGAGGGAGGGAAGAGAGGAAGGGAGGAAGAGAGGGAGGAGGGAGGAAGGAGGGAGGGGAGGAGGAGAAGGGAGGAGGGAGGAGAGAGGGAGGAGAGAGGGGAAGGGAGGAGAGAGGGAGGGAGGGAGAGGGAGGAGAGGAGAGGGAGGGAGGAAGAGAGGGAGGGAGGGAAGAGAGAGGGAGGAAGGGAGGAAGGGAGGAAGAGGGAGAGGGGGGGAAGAGAGGGAGGGGGGAAGAGAGGGAAGGGAGGGAGAGGAGAGGGGAGAAGGAGAGGAGGGAGAGGGAGGAGAGGAGAGGAGGGGAGAGAGGGGAGGGAGGAAGAGAGGGAGGAAGGGAGGAGAGGGGAGGGGAGGAGGGAGGAAGGGGGAGAGAGGGAGGGAGGAGAGAGGGAGGGGAGGAGAGGAGGGAGAGAGAGGGAGGAGAGGGAGAGGGGGGAGAGGAAGGGGAGGGGAGGGAGAGGGAGGGAGAGAGGAGGGAGGGAGAGAGGGAGGAGGAAGAGAGGGAGGGGAGGGAGAAGAGGGAGGAGGAGAGAGGGAGAGGAGAGGAGGAGAGAGGGGAGGAGGAGAGAGGGAGGGGAGGAGAGAGGGAGGGAGGAGAGAGGGAGAGAGGAAGAGGAGGAGGGAGGAGAGAGGGAAGGAGGGAGAGAGGGAGGAGAGGAGAGAGGGAGGGGAGGAGAGAGGGAGGGAGGGGAGAGAGGAGAGGAGAGAGAGGGAGGGGGGAGAGAGGAGGAGGGGAAGAGAGGGAAGGAGGGGGAGAGGGAGGAGAGGAGGAAGGAGGGAGAGGGAGGGGAGAGGGAGAGGGGAGAGGAAGAGGAGGGAGGGAGAGGAGGGAGGAGGAGGGAGAGAGAGGGAAGGGAGGGAGAGAGAGGGAGGGAGGAGAGAGAGGGAGGAGGGAGGAGGGAGAGGAAGAGAGGGAGGGAGAGGGAGGGAGAAGAGAGGGAAGAGAGGGAGGGGAGGAAGAGGAGGAGGGGGAGAGAGAGGAGAGGAAGGGAGAGAGAGAGGAAGGGAGGAAGAGAGGAGGGAGGAAGGAGGAGAGGGAGAAGAGGGAGGGAGGGAGGGAGGAAGAGAGGGAGGAGGGAGGGGGGAAGAGAGGGAGGAGGAGGGAGGAGAGGAGGGGAGGGAGAGGGAAAGGAGGGAAGAGGGAAGAGGAGGGGAGGGGAAGGGAGGAGGAGGGAGGAAGGAGGGAGAGGAGAGGAAGAGAAGGGAGGGAGGAAGAGAGGGAAGGGAGGAGAGGAGGGGAGAGGAGGGAGGAGAGGGAAGGAGGAGGAGGGAGAGGGGGAGAGGGAGGAGGGGAGGAGAGAGAGGGAAGGGAGGGAGAGAGGAGGAAGGGGAGGAGAGAGGGAGGAGGGAAGGAGGGAGGGAAGGGAGGAAGAGGAGGGAGGGAGGAAGAGAGGGAGGGAGGAGGAGGGAGAAGGGAGGAGAGAGAGGGAGGAGGAGAGAGGAAGGGAGGAAGGAGGGGAGGGAAGAGAGGGAGGGAGGGAAGAGAGGGAGGGGGAAGAGAGGGAGAGGGAGGAGGGAGAGAGAGGGAGGGAGAGGGGAAGGGAGGAGAGAGGGAGGAGGAAGAGAGGGAAGGGAGGGAGGAGGGAAGGGGGTAAGAGAGGGAGAGGGAGGGAGAAGGAGGGAAGGGAGGAAGAGAGGGAGAGGGGAAGAGAGGAAGGGAGGAGAGAAGGAGGGAGGAAGAGAGGGGAGAGAGGGGGAGAGAGGGAGGAGAGGAAGAGAGGGAAGGGAGGGAGAGGGAAGGGAGGAAGAGGAGGGAGGGGAGGAGAGAGGAGGGAGGAAGAGAGGGAGGGAGGAGAGAGAGGGGAGGGAGGAGAGGGAGGAAGAGGAGAGAGAGGGGAGGAGGGAGAGGGAGGAGGGAGAGAGAGGGGAGGGAGGAGGGAGGAAGGAGGGAAGAGGAGGGAGGGAGGAGAGAGGAAGGGAGGAGAGAGGGAGGAGAGGAAGAGGGAGGGAGGGGAGAGAGGGAGAGGGAGGAGAGAGGGAGGAGGGGGGAAGAGAGGGAGAGGGAGGGGAGGAAGGAGAGAGGGAAGGAGAGGAGGGAGGAGAGGAAGAGAGGGAAGGGAGGAAGAGAGGGAGGGAGGAGAGAGAGGGGAGGAGAGGGGAGAGAGGAGGGAGAAGAGGGAAGGAGGGGAGAGAAGGGAGAGGAGGGAAGAGAGGGAGAGGGAGGGAGGAAGAGAGGGAGAGGGAGGGAGAGAGGGAAGGGAGGAAGAGAGGGAGGGGAGGGAAGAGAGGGAGGGAGGAAGAGAGGAGGAAGGGGAGAGAGGGAAGGGAGGTAAGAGAGGGAGGGAGGAAGAGAGGAGGGAGGAGAGAGGGGAGGGAGGAGAGAGGAGGGAGGGGAAGGAGGAGGGAGAGGGGAAGAGAGGGAAGGGAGGAGGAGAGGGGAGGAGGAAGAGAGGAAGGGAGAAGAGAGGAGGGAGGAAGAGAGGGAGGGGGGAGAGGGAGGGAGGAAGAGAGGGAGGAGAGGAGAGAGGGAGGGGAGGAAGAGGAGGGAGAGGAGAGAGGAAGGGAGGAGAGAGGGAGGGAGGAGAGAGGGGAGAGGGAGGAGGAGAGGGAAGGGGAGGAGAGAGAGGGAGAGGGGAGGAGAGGGGAAGAGGAGGGAAGAGAGGGAGGGGAAGAGAGGAGGGGAGGAGGAGAGGAGGGGAGGAGGAGAGGGAGGGAGGAAGAGGAGGGAGGGGAGGAAGAGAGGGAGAGGGAGAGAAGAGGAGGAGGGAGGGGAAGGAGGAGGGAGGAGAGAGGGGAAGGGAGAGGAGAGAGGGAGAGGAAGGAGGAGGGAGGGGAGGGAGGAGAGGGGAGGGGGGAGAGGAGAGGAGGAGAGAGGAGGGGAGGAAGAGAGGGAGGGAGGAAGAGAGGGAGGGGAGGAAGGAGGAGAGAGGGAGGAGGAGAGGGGAAGGGAGGAAGGGAGGAGAAGAGAGGGAGAGGAGAGAGGGAAGGGAGAGAAGAGAGGAAGGAGGGAGAGAGGAGGGGGGAGAGAAGAGGGGGGGAAGAGAGGGAAGGGGGGAGAGGGAGAGGGAGGGAAGAGAGGAGAGAGGAGAGGAGGAGGGAGGGAAGGAGAAGAGAGGGAAGAGGAGGAAGGGAGGAGAGAGGGAGGGAGGTAAGAGAGGGAAGGGAGGTAAGAGAGGGAAGGAGGAGAGAGGGAGAGGGGAGGGAAGAGGAGGGAAGGGAGGAAGAGAGGGAAGGGAGGAAGAGAGGGAAGGGAGGGAGGGAGGAAGAGAGGGAAGGGAGGAAGAGAGGGAAGGGAGGTAAGAGAGGGAGAGGGAGGGAAGAGAGGGAAGGGAGGAGAGAGAGGGAGGGAGAGGGAGGAAGGGAGGAAGAGGAGGGGAGGAGGAAGAGAGGGGGAGGAAGAGAGGGAAGGGAGGTAGAGAGGGAAGGGGAAGAGAGGGAAGGGGGAAGAGAGGGAAGGGAGGTAAGAGAGGGAGAGGAAGGAAGGAGGGAGAGGTAAGAGGAGGGAAGGGAGGAAGAGAGGGAAGGGAGGTAAGAGAGGGAGGAGGAGAGAGGGAGAGGGAGGAGGAGAGGAGGGAGGTAGAGAGGGAAGGGAGGAAGAGAGGGAAGGGAGGAAGAGAGGGAAGGGAGGAAGAGAGGGAGGAGAGAAGAGAGGGAAGGGAGGTAAGAGAGGGGAAGGGAGGAAGAGAGGGAAGGAGGGAGAGGGAGGGGAGAGAGGGGGGAGGAGAGAGAGGGGGAAGGGAGGTAGAGAGGGAAGGGAGGAAGAGAGGAGGGAGGAGAGAGGGAAGGGAGGAAGAGGAGGGAAGGAGGAAGAGAGGAAGGGAGGGAGAGAGGAAGGGAGGGAAGAGAGGGGAGGGAGGTAGAGAGGGAGGGAGGAAGAGAGGAGGGAGGAGGAGGGAGGAGAGAAGAGAGGGAAGGGGGAAGAGAGGGAAGGGAGGAAGAGAGGGAGAGGGAGAAGGAGGGGAAGGGGGGTAAGAGAGGGAAGGGAGGTAAGGAGAGAGGAAGGAGGAAGGAGGAAGGGAGGAGAGAGGGAGGGAGGGAGGAAGAGAGGAGGAGGGAAGAGAGGGAGGAAGGAAGAGAGGGAGGGAGGTAAGAGAGGGAAGGGAGGGAAGAGAGGGAGGGAGGTAGAGAGGAGGGAGGAAGAGAGGGAGAGGAAGGAAGAGAGGGAAGGGAGGTAGAGAGGGAGGGAGGAAGAGAGAGGAAGGGGGAAGAGAGGGAAGGGGAGAGAGGGAGGGGGAAGAGAGGAGAAGAGAGGAAGAGAGGGAGGGAAGGTAAGAGAGGTAAGGGAGGTAAGAGAGGGAAGGGAGGTAAGAGAGGGAAGGGAGGTAAGGGAGGGAAGGGAGGAAGAGAGGGAAGGGGGAGAGGAGGGGAAGGGGGGAAGAGGAGGAGAGGGAGGAGGAAGAGGGGAAGGGAGGTAGGGAGGAAGGGAGGAAGAGAGGGAAGGGAGTAAGAGAGGAAGGGAGGTAAGAGAGGGAAGGGAGGTAAGAGAGGGAAGGGAGGGAAGGAGGGAAGGGAGGAAGAGAGGGAAGGAGGAAGAGAGGGAAGGGAGGAAGAGAGGGAGAGGGAGGAAGAGAGGGAAGGGAGGAAGAGAGGGAAGGAGAGGTAAGAGGAGGAGAGGAAGGAGGAAGGGAGGGAAGGGAGGGAGAGGGAGGAAGGAGGAAGAGGAGAGGGAAGGGAAGGAGAGGGAGGGAGGAAGAGAGGGAAGGGAGGTAAGAGAGGGAAGGGAGGAGAGAGAGGGAAGGGAGGAGAGAGGAAGGGAGGTAAGAGAGGGAAGGGAGGTAGAGAGGGAAGGAGGAGGGAGGGAAGAGGAGGGAGAGGGAGGAAAGAGAGGGAAGGGAGGAAGAGAGGGAGAAGGGAGGTAAGAGAGGGAAGGGAGGGAAGAGGAGGAGGAAGGGAGGAAGAGAGAGGAAGGGAGGAAGAGAGGAAGGGAGGAAGAGAGGGAGGGAGGGAGAGAGATGAAGGGAGGAAGAGAGGGAAGGGGAGGAAGAGAGGGAAGGGGGTAAGAGAGGGAAGGAGGGAGAGAGGGAAGGGAGGAAGAGAGGGAAGGGAGGTAAGAGAGGGAAGGAAGGTAGGAGAGGGAAGGGAGGTAAGGGAGGGAAGAGAGGGAAGGGAGGTAAGAGAGGGAAGGAAGGTAAGAGAGGGAAGGAAGGTAAGAGAGGGAAGGGAGGTAAGAGAGGGAAGGGAGGGAAGGGAGGTAAGAGAGGGAAGGGAGGTAAGAGAGGGAAGGGAGGTAAGAGAGGGAAGTGAGGTAAGAGAGGAAGAGAGGGAAGAGAGGTAAGAGAGGGAAGGGAGGTAAGAGAGGGAAGAGAGGGAAGGGAGGTAAGAGAGGGATAGGAAAGGAGAGAGGGAAGGAGAGAAGGTAGGTAAGAGAGTGAAGGAGGAACAGGGGGGGGGCAGGAAGAGAGAGGAGGAGGGAGAAAGATAGTAGGAGGAGAAAGAGAAGAAAGAAGAGTGCGAGAGAGAAACAAAAAGAAGGGAAATAAGGAGGAAGAGAAAGAGAGAGAACGAAAGAGGCACAGGAGGAAGAGGGAAGCGATAGTAGAACAGGAGAGAGGGCGAGAGAGAGAGAAAGAGAGAGAGAGAATGAGAGAGAGAGAGAGATTAAAGGAGGAAGAAAAAGTGAGGATGAAAGGAAAGGAAATAGAGTGGGAGTGAATCTGTAGCGGCAAAGACAGGAGAGAGAGAGAGAGAGAGAGAGAGAGAGAGAGAGAGAGAGAGAGAGCGAGAGAGAGAGAGGAGGGGGAAGAGAGAGCAATTATTATTTAAGGGTGATGTATAGAGGAAGAATAATAGCCTTGTTTCACCTACCAATACCTGGCCACACCTGACGTCACCTGACCTCACCTGACCTCACCTACCATGTGTGATGCCATGACCACGTAACACACCAACACATCCTCGTCTGACTTGTAAATAACTCTTGGTGTACGAGACTAACCCAACCCATATTTAACACTTAAGGTAGGTTGACTAAGGTTAGGGTTAGGTTAGGTTTCTGTATAGTAAGATGTCAAAACAAAATTGTGGTCTTCTCCTACAGGATCTTGGCCAAGGGCGCGAGTGGCGGCGGGGGCGTGCAGACACAGGACATGACCACCCACGGGGCCATATCCAGAGGCACCTTCTACCTCACCGCCAACACCGAGCTGTACATCCTAGTGGGGCAGGAGGGTATGTCTGCCTGCAAGAATGCCCCGACACAGGTCAGTAGCCGTGTGTGTGGTGTAACGGTATGCATGCAGGTAGCATTCACTACCATTATCATCACTACCATTATCATCACTACCATTATCATCATTACCATTATCATCATTATCATCACTACCATTATCATCACTACCATTATCATCACTACCATTATCATCACTACCATTATAATTAATCACTACCATTATCATCACTACCATTATCATCACTACCATTATCATCACTACCATTATCATCACTACCATTATCATCACTACCATTATAATCAATCACTACCATTATCATCACTACCATTATCATCACTACCATTATAATCAATCACTACCATTATCATCATTACCATTATCATCATTATCATCACTACCATTATCATCACTACCATTATCATCACTACCATTATAATTAATCACTGCCATTATCATCACTACCATTATCATCATTACCATTATCATCACTACCATTATCATCACTACCATTATCATCACTACCATTATCATCATCATCATCATCATCATCGTCAAAGACACCCGGTCATCGTCTGAGGGTTAAGAAGCTCCAAAATGTCGATGAAACTTCAGACAAGTATTAGCGTAGACAACAGCCGCTTCAAACAGCTGACGGAGAAGCTTTCTGACAAGCTGACATCAACACCACCTGACATCAACACCACCTGACATCACCACCATCAACAAAACGGAACTCCTGACTTCAACTCTGTCATCTATACAACCCAAACAACCATAACTGGGAGACAAGACTGAAACATCTGAAGCAATATTCACTCACAACTTGTACTCGCCAGCAATGTGTGTTACGGCGACCTACATGTGTCCTACGGTGACCTACATATGTCCTACGGCGACCTACACACAGGTTGTTACAGGATCACAGCTCATACACGACGTGAATTACAGTAAATGATGAAAGGAAAATGAGAGAGAGAGAGAGAGAGAGAGGTCCAAGGCTTAGAAGAGAACCACACGGTATATACTCGCATATACATATATATATATATATATATATATATATAATATATATATATATATATATATATATATATATATATATATATATATATATATATATATATATATATATATATATATATATATATATATATACTGTATATATATATATATATATATATATATATGCAGTAAATCACTGTAGTGCGCGTGATCTAGGTATATGCTGATAACCCCAGGAAGAAGAAACACGAGTTATGGTTATCAGCATATATATATATATATATATATATATATATATATATATATATATATATATATATATATATGAGAGTTGTGTCGAGGCTGCTGGAGGAAAAACACAGACCGGAAACATGTTACTGAGTGTGGTGTGTCTGTCTGTGTGTGTGTGTGTGTGTGTGTGTGTGTGTGTGTTCATTCTACAAGGCCATAGGTTAACATACGACAAAAAAGAAGAAATTTACCACAACACGACCCATAGACAGATAATGGTAAGAGAAAAATGCACGGAGTTAATGGAATGAGGGGGCCAGGGGGCTGGTGTAGGGGGGCCAGAAGGAGGTGCCAGGGGAATCATGTAGAGGGGTGACCAGGTGGAGGGGGGACTAGGTGGAGGAGGGATTAGGTGGAGGAGGAACCAGGAGGAGGGGTGGGAGAGGGTCCAATATCCGAATTCGTTACTGATAATACCCAATCAGTGGAGGATCGTCTCTTATGGCTTCCAGGCAATCAGGGCTGAAGGTTCCGACTCTTCAGGCATTGTGAATGAACCTGAGTAAAAAAATGGTCAGCTTTGAGGAGTCGGTCAATGGTGTATGTAGATGACGGCCGCACTGTTTCAAGGTATCGCTGTCGCAATTCACTCTAAACACATCGATAAATCTTTCTTACCTATATTGATCCTGGGCTTCGACCTTATGGGTGAGGGGGAGATGAGAGGGGTGAGGGTGGGATGAGAGGGAGTGGTGATGGGAGCTCCTACTGCTTTACTAATGACATAACTTTGTGCATCAATATCTGTGAAGCAACGAGAAGTGTCCCTACGTCAGCCGTCCGTGAGGAAAATCTGACCTCACTTCACGGACGGGGAGAATCTGACCTCACTTCACGGACGGGGAGAATCTGACCCCACTTCACGGACGGGGAGAATCTGACCCCACTTCACGGACGGGGAGAGTTTGACCTCACTTCACGGACGGGGAGAATCTGACCCCACTTCACGGATGGGGAGAGTTTGACCCCACTTCACGGACGGGGAGAATCTGACCCCACTTCACGGACGGGGAGTTTGACCTCACAACACGGTTCAACACTCCGCCAGGGTGGCCGCTGGGGTAGAATCTCTAATAAATCACACCTTTTCTTTCACCGTCAGGAATTAACCCGGAGCAATTTACAACAGTGTTCAGTAATTAGTTTTTCATATTACTACCAGGTGTTAATTAACTTGACCTGAGTTACATATAATTAACTCTGGGATTAATTACTGACTATTATTACTCAAATGTTTTTTTTAACTTTTTGTGTATATTGAATAATTCACTCACTCACTCACTCTCACACACACACACGACACTCACTCACTCACTCTCTCTCACACACACACACACACAAACACACAAACACACACACACACACACACAAGACACTCACTCACTCACTCACTCTCACACACACACACACACAAGACACTCACTCACTCACTCACTCTCACACACACACACAGACACTCACTCACTCACTCACTCTCACACACACACACACACACAAGACACTCACTCACTCACTCACTCACTCTCACACACACACAAGACACTCACTCACTCACTCTCTCTCCAACAGACGCGGGAGCACCTGGATATATGCACCTCCAGGAGACTCCCGCCTGACGTCTCAACGCTGGAGAAGATTACCAAAATGGATATGCTTCGTCACGGCGTCTGGATGAACTCTTCTGGGGGAGGCGGTGGCGGTGGCGGGGCGTCCTTCGTGTTCATGGTGAGTACCTTGCCTCCTCCTGCCCCTTCAGGGTGAGTACCATCCCCTCCTGCCCCTTCAGGGTGTCTAAAATGTTGTGTCCTTTCCCTTCGTCGTCTCCTGTAGGTTTATTATTTTTGCTATTATTATTATTATTATTATTATTATTATTATCATCATTATCATCATCATTATCATTATTATTGTTGTTGTTGTTGTTACGATCGAGTCTCGGGTAAAGATTGTCGCCATCTTCGTCTCTCGATGCTCAGGTGTCACACTTATTGAAGATTTTATCGCGCCAGTCTTCAGACGGGACGAATATTTATTGAACGAATCTGAGAACTTGTAACCATGACAACCATGTGTTTTGTGTGTGTGTGTGTGTGTGTGTGTGTGTGTACGCGCCTTTTTGACAATCTCTCTCTCTCTCTCTCTCTCTCTCTCTCTCTCTCTCTCTCTCTCTCTCTCTCTCTGTTACTCAGATACTCCTGTACTCTAGTGACCCACATACACCTTCAGATAATTTCACGCCCTCGTATACACCTCACATACCTACACTACGCCCATGTAACACCTGGTAACACCTTGATACGTGACGTTAATAAGGTCTTTGTCACGGCAGGAAATACCTCAGCAGAACTTAGGTAAATATTATCCACTGAGAAAAGTATAAAGCAAAAAAAGGTGGAGGTTGATGGAGGTAATTTCACGGGAACGAGCACTGGCAGCAGGTGTATTCAGTGGGACCCGTCACCCCCTACCCTCCTCCACCGACCCCTACCCTCCCCCCCACCCTCCTCACCCTCCTCCCCCCACATTCCTCCGTCTCCATTGTTCGCTAAACGGTCCATCTCATTAACGTGCTAATCAGTCTGCTCGTTCTATTGAAAACCAGATAATGGGCACAGATTCTCACCACTAACAAAGTACAAACCGAAGGACAGAGTTGTGATGGTAACATGAAGTCTTATACGAAACATTGATTATTACTTCCTAACTTAACCTGACCAAACCTTATTTGACCTGACCTGACTTTAACCTAACATGAAGTCTTATATAAAACAGTATTTATTACTTCCTAACTTAACCTGACCTGACCTTACCTGACCTGACCTGACCTAACATGAAGTCTTATACGAAACACTGATTATTGCTTCCTAACTTAACCTGACCTGACCTGACCTAACCTAACCTAACTTAATCTAACCTAATCTATTCTAAAAATGAATGAGTGAATTAAGGTGGATGAGATTGGATGAAAGTGGATGAAGGTGGATGAGAGTGAATAATGGGTTACGAGTTAGTCAAATATGGGTATGGATCACCGTAGAGTTTTACGGATATCTGCCTTTAATATGTTAAGTGTGGGTAGTAAATGCCGTACAGTATTTAGCTGGTTGTGGATGGTGGTAGTTGCGGTAGTGGGTGGTAGTTATTGTTGTGGTAGTAGTGGGTGGTAGTTATGGTTGTGGTAGTAGTGGGTGGTAGTTATGGTTGTGGTAGTAGTGGGTGGTAGTTATGGTTGTGGTAGTAGTGGGTGGTAGTTATTGTTGTGGTAGTAGTAGGTGGTAGTTGTGGTAGTAGTAATAGTAGTAGTGGGTGGTAGTTGTGGTAGTAGTGGGTGGTAGTTGTGGTTGTGCTAGTAGTGGGTGGTAGTTGTGGTAGTATTAATAGTAGTAGTGGGTGGTGGTTGTGGTAGTTGTGGTTGTGGTAGTAGTGGGTGGTGGTTGTGGTAGTAGTGGGTGGTAGTTGTGGTTGTGTTAGTACTAGGTGGTAGTTGTGGTAGTAGTAATGGTAGTAGTGGGTGGTAGTTGTGGATGTGGTAGTAGTGGGTGGTGGTTGTGGTAGTTGTGGTTGTGGTAGTAGTGGGTGGTAGTTGTGGTAGTATTAATAGTAGTAGTGGGTGGTGGTTGTGGTAGTTGTGGTTGTGGTAGTAGTGGGTGGTGGTTGTGGTAGTAGTAATAGTAGTAGTGGGTGGTAGTTGTGGTTGTGTTAGTACTAGGTGGTAGTGGGTGGTAGTTGTGGATGTGGTAGTAGTGGGTGGTGGTTGTGGTAGTTGTGGTTGTGGTAGTAGTGGTTGTGGTAGTAGTGGGTGGTACTTATTGTTGTGGTGGTAATGGGTGGTAGTTATGGTTTTGGTAGTAGTGGGTGGTAGTTGTGGTTGTGGTAGTAGTGGGTGGTAGTTGTGGTTGTGGTAGTAATGGGTGGTAGTTGTGGTAGTAGTAATAGTAGTAGTGGGTGGTAGTTGTGGTTGTGGTAGTAGTGGGTGGTAGTTGTGGTTTTGGTAGTAGTGGGTGGTGGTTGTGGTAGTAGTGGGTGGTAGTTGTGGTTGTGGTAGTAATGGGTGGTAGTTGTGGTAGTAGTAATAGTAGTAGTGGGTGGTAGTTGTGGTTGTGGTAGTAGTGGGTGGCGGTTGTGGTAGTAGTGGGTGGTAGTTGTGGTTGTGGTAGTAGTGGGTGGTAGTTGTGGGTGGTAGTAGTAATAGTAGTAGTGGGTGGTAGTTGTGGTTGTGGTAGTAGTGGGTGGCAGTTGTGGTTGTGGTAGTAGTGGGTGATAGTTGTGGTTGTGGTAGTAGTGGGTGGTAGTTGTGGGTGGTAGTAGTAATAGTAGTAGTGGGTGGTAGTTGTGGTTGTGGTAGTAGTGGGTGGTAGTTGTGGTAGTAGTAATAGTAGTAGTGGGTGGTAGTTATGGTTGTGGTAGTAGTGGGTGGTAGTTGTGGTTGTGGTAGTAATGGGTGGTAGTTGTGGTAGTAGTAATAGTAGTAGTGGGTGGTAGTTGTGGTTGTGGTAGTAGTGGGTGGTAGTTGTGGTTTTGGTAGTAGTGGGTGGTAGTTGTGGTTGTGGTAGTAGTGGGTGGTAGTTGTGGTTGTGGTAGTAATGGGTGGTAGTTGTGGTAGTAGTAATAGTAGTAGTGGGTGGTAGTTGTGGTTGTGGTAGTAGTAGGTGGCAGTTGTGGTTGTGGTAGTAGTGGGTGGTAGTTGTGGTTGTGGTAGTAGTGGGTGGTAGTTGTGGGTGGTAATAGTAATAGTAGTAGTGGGTGGTAGTTGTGGTTGTGGTAGTAGTGGGTGGCAGTTGTGGTTGTGGTAGTAGTGGGTGATAGTTGTGGTTGTGGTAGTAGTGAGTGGTAGTTGTGGGTGGTAGTAGTAATAGTAGTAGTGGGTGGTAGTTGTGGTTGTGGTAGTAGTGGGTGGTAGTTGTGGTAGTAGTAATAGTAGTAGTGGGTGGTAGTTATGGTTGTGGTAGTAGTGGGTGGTAGTTGTGGTAGTAGTAATAGTAGTAGTGGGTGGTAGTTATGGTTGTGGTAGTATTGGGTGGTAGTTGTGGTTGTGGTAGTAATAGTAGTAGTGGGTGGTGGTTGAGGTAGTTATGGTTGTGGTAGTAGTGGGTGGTAGTTGTGGTAGTAGTAATAGTATTAGTGGGTGGTAGTTATGGTTGTGGTAGTAGTGGGTGGTAGTTTTGGTTGTGGTAGTAATAGTAGTAGTGGGTGGTGGTTGTGGTAGTTATGGTTGTGGTAGTAGTGGGTGGTAGTTGTGGTAGTAGTAATAGTATTAGTGGGTGGTGGTTGTGGTAGTAGTGGGTGGTAGTTGTGGTAGTAGTAATAGTATTAGTGGGTGGTGGTTGTGGTAGTAGTGGGTGGTAGTTGTAGTGGTAGTAGTAGTAGTAGTGGTGGGGGGGGGGTGAACAATGGCAAGAGTGAATTAAAGTTGACCTCTCTTCTCCGGCAGCTTCTCCACCTTCCCTGCCCTGATCAATCACCTCTTTATGCTAAGCTTACCACCTCTCTCTCTCTCTCTCTCTCTCTCTCTCTCTCTCTCTCTCTCTCTCTCATATATTGGAGCGAAAGTGAGATTTTGGGAATTTCAAATAGGGAGCGATTTAGGGTTAGGGATTGAGGGAGGGATTGGGGGAGGGATTGGGGAAAGGATTGGGGGAGGGATTGAGGGGGGGAGGGATTGGGGGAGGGATTGGGGAAAGGATTGGGGTGAGGGATTGAGGGAGGGATTGGGGGAGGGATTGGGGAAAGGATTGGGGGAGGGATTTGGGGGAGGGATTGGGGAAAGGGGATTATCGGGAAAGAATTTTGGGATTTCGTTTTAGGGAGGGAATAAGTGATGAGGGGTGGATGGGTTGGTGGAGGCTTAAGCTTGAGTGTTGGAGACTAAGTTTGAGTGATGGAGACTCAGCTTGAATGTTGGAGACTAAGCTTGAATGTTTGGGATTTAAGCTGGAGTGTTGGAGACTTAAGCTTGGGTGTTAGAGACTTAAGATAATTGCTAGACGGTGGGAGACATCGGCCATGGGAGACACACATGGGAGATCAACGGTGATGCCTGAAAGTTAAAGACGACTGAGAGTTTCCGAAGTTGTGTTGTGAAGTTGGTATTGGTTGGTAGGTGGTAGGTGGTGGTGGTAGTGGTAGATGATGGTGGTAGGTGGTGATGGTGGTGGTAGGTAGTGGTTTTGGTAGATCGATGGTGGTGGTAGGTAGTGGTTTTGGTAGGTGGTGACAGTTGTAGGTAATTTTAGATTGTGGTGATGGTAGTGGTAGATGATGGTGGTAGGTGGTGATGGTGGTGGTAGGTAGTGGTTTTGGTAGATCGATGGTGGTAGTAGGTAGTGGTTTTGGTAGGTGGTGACAGTTGTAGGTGATTTTAGGTAGTGGTGATGGTGGTGGTAGATGGTGATGGTAGGTGGTGGTAGGTGGTGATGGTGATGGTAGATGATGGTGGTAGGTGGTGGTAGGTGGTGATGGTGGTGGTAGGTAGTGGTGGTTGGTGATGGTAGTGGGGGCAAAGGTCAATTTTTTCTGCAATGCTGAACACTCGACTGTCAGACTGTACGAACAGACTGACGATCACTAAACACTCGACTGTCAGACTGTACGAACAGACTGACGATCACTAAACACTCGACTGTATTTAGGTTGACAGTCAGTCTTCTTGTCTGATGATAAATTGACCCTTAAACTGTTGACTGATTTGAAGTTAACGACGGCCATGCCATGACAACGACGGCCATGCCATAACAACGACGGCCATGCCATAACGAGGGCCATGAGACTGGTGACTACTGAATGACTGATGACTATTGGATGACTGTTAACTGTACTGGATGACTGATGATTTTATAAATGATAACTAAAAAAATAAATACTCGCTAAAATTAAAAAAAAAAGTGATGATAAATATTAACAAAAGTTTACCTTAAAGAGAAAATATAAATAAAAAAATGTGCAGAAAAGTTACACACACACACACACACACACACACACACACATGTTTCAAGACTCACGTTCAAGGTTTGGTGAGAACTGTAAGCTTGAGATTAGAGCTATGACGTGAGAGAGAGAGAGAGAGAGAGAGAGAGAGAGAGAGAGAGAGAGAGATAATGTATTCATGGTGGGCGGTGTATAAAGAACTTGTTGTACAATGCGAAATTTGAGTCACCTGAATGTGTAGCAGCAAAGGGTTCTTACAGTCGTGTGTGTGTGTGTGTGTGTGTGTGTGTGTGTGTTTTCCATCTTACCTCCAAGACTTCTCTCCTCCCCTGCCATTACCCCTCTTCTCCCCCTGCCACTCCCATCTCCTATCCCTGCCACTATCCCTCTTCTCCCTCTGCCACTACCCTCTCCTCTCCCTGCCACTACCCTCTCCTCTCCCTGCCACTCCCATCTCCTCTCCCTGCCACTACCCTCTCCTCTCCCTGCCACTACCCTCTCCTCTCCCTGCCACTCCACTCTTCTCCTCCTGCCACTCCTCTCTCCTCTCCCTGCCACTACCCTCTCCTCCCCCTGCCACTACCCTCTCCTCCCCCTGCCACTAATACCAGCTGGAGCGGGTAAGAGCGCGTGGGTGTGTGTTAAAGGTGAGGACAACGCCACTACCACCACTTCTGTTACTACTGCCTCCACCACTATTACCACTATCATCACCACCAACACCACCACTACCACTACAACCACTGCTACCACTACCTCAACCACTATCACCACTACCACTATCACCACTACCATTATTTACACCACCAACACCACTACCACCACCACTACTACCACCAACACCACTACCACCACCACTACTACCACCAACACCACCACCACCAACACCACCACCACTACCACCACCACTACTACCACTACTACCACCACTACTACAACTACCACCACATTTTCAGCATGGCTCTGCCTATCAATGGCTAGAAGACATAGGAATTTATGATCACTTAAGTGTATTGTACTGGACATTAGGCCTACCCCCTAGAGGCCAGGTGGATTCACTTGAGAGGCCCAGGTGGGTTCACTTAATAGGCCAGGTGGGTTCACTTAAGAAGGCCAGGTGGGTTCACTTGAGAGGCCCAGGTGGATTCATTTAATAGGGCCAGGTGGGTTCACTTAAGAAGGCCAGGTGGGTTCACTTGAGAGGCCCAGGTGGATTCATTTAATAGGGCCAGGTGGGTTCACTTAATAGGGCCAGGTGGATTCATTTAATAGGGCCAGGTGGGTTCACTTAATAGGGCCAGGTGGGTTCAATTAAGAAGGTTTACTTGTGACGGTGGTAATGGACAGGTTCAATTAGTAATCCCTGAGGTACATTTTCTGTGTTGTAATGGAGCGGCTTACGGTGTCCTTCTTCTCTTCTCTTCTCTTCTCTTCTCTTCTCTTTCTCTTTCTTCTTATCTCTCAAAATATCACTCACACACACACAGATAATAGGTCATTGTTCTATTGGTTTCAGTGTAACCTTTACCATATTGTATTGTTGGAACATAATGCTGTTTGTGGGCATATTTTTACCGGGGTTTATAATGTGTGTGTGTGTGTGTGTGTGTGTGTGTGTGTGAGAACGTTTACATAACCTTTCCTTCAAGCCACTAGAAGAATTTGACTAATATAATACATAATAAACCGTATTTACATATATGACTCCATAGAAATGATCCATTCAGGGCGAGTTTTACGTGTATGTGATCTTGAATGTTTGACTGGATCTTTTTTATTAATCCTTATTCAAAATGGTCGCTGGGGTATTTTTGCTGAGGACATATTCAAAATGGCCGCTTGATGTGTTGTGGTGACGTGAAGGACAGGTTATATACGTCCATGACCTGATTATAGACATGTATGTTTTTTGGGGACATTAATGGGTGTTGTGCATTTGACCTGATTCTCGTTGTGTATGTTTTTTATGTGTACAGTTGGACGGGAGGTGTACATAGACTCATACTTTTATACGTGTTTTTACACTTCCAAAGACGCCCTTGTCCTAGTGGGCCCTTGTCCTAGTGGGCCCTTGTGCTAGTGGGCCTTTGTCCTAGTGGGCCCTTGTCCTAGTGGGCCTTATCCTAGTGGGCCCTTGTGCTAGTAGGCCCCTATCCAAGTTTGGCCTTGTTTAATGTTCACTTGTGTAAATACTTAACTACACTGTGGGAAGTAATTAGACTCAGAAAGTTTATTGAAAATTATCAATACAGAATTGAGGTATAAAGTACAGGTACAGTAATTGCCATCAGACAATACGCTGTGCCCTCCACTGTACAGAAACACAGAGGAACCAAAATAATGTTGTCCAGGTGAATCTATTTGGAGGGCTTGTTTACGTGTGTGTGTGTGTGTGTGGCTGAAATGAACTGAATTTTAGTAGTTATTATTATTTTTTTATTAGCTAAAATTATTATTATTATTATTATTATTATTATTATTATTGTTATTGTTATTATTATTATTATTATTATTATTATTATTATTATTATTATTAATATAGAGAAACTTAAGAGGGTCACCAGGACTAATTAAGGCTTAGTTTGACATTTGACCTTCAAGTCCTCACACCGGTTCCAAGACATCATCATGAATAACAACATCCTCAACAACAACAACAACACAGCTTCAACAACAACAACAACAAAAACATTAATAAAATAAAATAATAACAACAACAACAACAATAACAACAACAGAGAAAAACAACTTAGAAAACAATAACAACAAAAATATCAACAAATAAAACAATAACAACTACAAAAACACGGCTGAAATTCCCAGAAGAAAGACAACCATTTTCTGGATCATGTGTGTGGATGTTGTGTGTGGATGCTGTGTGTGGATGTTGTGTATGGATGCTGTGTGTGGATGTTGTGTATGGATGATGTTTGTGGATGTTGTGTATGGATGATGTTTGTGGATGTTGTGTATGGATGATGATTATACTGGATGATACTTTTTCTGGATGATGTGAAGTAGCCTGAGGTCGGGTAGGTGGTGCAGGGTGAGAAATTGGTCGGGTAGAAAGCAGATGGGGCGGAAAGGACAGTTGGCGTCGTTAGAAGGGTGGTAAGGTGGGGTGGTAAGGTGGGGTGGAAAGGACAGTTGGCGTCGTTAGAAGGGTGGTAAGGTGGGGTGGTAAGGTGGCCAACTTCACCACCTTGCCACTTTCACCACCTGCCCACTTTCACCACCTGCCCACCTTCACCACCTGCCCACCAGGCCACCACCTGACCACCTTCACCACCTGCCCACCTGGCCACCACCTAACCACCGACCCCCCCCCCCCCGGCCACCTTCACCACCTGGCCACCACCTGACCCCCCCTGGCCACTTTCACCACCTGCCCACCTTCACCACCTGGCCACCTTCACCACCTGACCACCACCTGACCCCCCTGGCCACCTTCAGCACCTGCCCACTTTCACCACCTGCCCACCTTCACCACCTGGCCACCACTGGACCCCCCTGGCCACCTTCAGCACCTGGCCACCTTCACCACCTGGCCACCACCTGACCCCCCTGGCCACTTTCACCACCTGCCCACCTTCACCACCTGACCACCTGGCCACCACCTGACCACCGACCCCCCCCCCCGGCCACCTTCACCACCTGGCCACCTTCTGACCCCCCCTGCCCACCTTCAGCACCTGCCACCTTCACCACCTGGCCACCTTCTGGCCCCCCCTGCCCACCTTCACCACCTGGCCACCTTCACCACCTGGCCACCTTCACCACCTGCCCACTTTCACCACCTGCCCACCTTCACCACCTGCCCACCTTCACCACCTGGCCACCACTTGACCCCCCTGGCCACCACCTGACCCCCCTGGCCACTTTCACCACCTGCCCACCTTCACCACCTGCCCACCTTCACCACCTGGCCACCTTCACCACCTGGCCACCACTTGACCCCCCTGGCCACCACCTGACCCCCCCTGCCCACCTTCACCACCTGTCCACCTTCACCACCTGGCCACCACTTGACCCCCCTGGCCACCACCTTCACCACCTGTCCACCTTCACCACCTGGCCACCTTCACCACCTGGCCACCTTCACCACCTGGCCTCCTTCACCACCTGGCCACCTTCACCACCTGGCCACCACTTGACCCCCCTGGCCACCACCTGACCCCCCCTGGCCACCACCTGACCCCCCCTGGCCACCCTTAGTGTTCAGACTCTATTGTAAGTCGAATTTAAGAGGAAAAATAAAATATGATTTCATTTTTTCTGTTGATATTATCGTGACTGTTTGGTTAGGTTAGGTTAGGTTAGGTTAGGTTAGGTTAGGTAGAAGAAACACTAATAAAGTCAGTGTGTTGGACCTTCATAATGTTGTATTGTGTTTGGTCACAGATGGAGGACAACCAGCCCAAGGCCCTGGTGGTGGCCGGTGGAGGCGCTGGTCTCGCTTGGATCAAGTCGGAGATCTCTGACCAGCAGGACGGACGGGCTATCAACTCCTCCCTCCCCGAGAGTCACGGACACGCCTTCCACAACGGCAGTAATTATGGCGCAGGTACGTGTACTTGAAGGCTCACACACACACACACACACACAAACACACACGCTAACACGCACACACACTCACTCACACGCACACACACGGATCCTCTTGTGGTACGGCCAAGTTTGTGTGTCCACCACCACCATCATCATCATCATCATCATCATCATGAGTTCATTAAAGCATTAGGACGGGTCATCAGGAAGGTCGACAGTTTATATGAGATTTAATTGACCTTAATTGTTGTGTTAATTGTACAGGTGAGTGAGGGACCCCAACGCTCACCTGATGATGATGCTGGGGGTGACACACACACACACACACACACACACACACACACACACACTAATCACTGCCAGGCAAAAAGTTGAGTGTAACTAGTGAAAGAAACGGAGGAGGTGTGTGTGTGTGTGTGTGTGTGTGTGTGTGTGTATGTGTCAAAACATATTTAATTGGCTTTCTTAAACCAGCGACAAAATTTCCTAAAATACTTTATGTTCGTAACCTTAAAATGCTTCAGAAGTGTGACTTATAAGAACGCCTTTATCTGTCCCTGTACATTCATGGCGTATTTTGATTGGCTGTTTACATTAACATTTCTCTAAAGGTTGTCGAGTCAGTATGATACCCAACTGATTCAATGATATCAACCAAAACTTCAATAACAAGCTTCAATAACAAACTTCACCCAAGAATAACAATTACAGATGGCGTCATTCTTAAAACCCAATTTAGAAAAAAATAATTGGATCACCTGAAGTAAAGCAGGTGAGGTTAGGTGAGGTTAGGTTAGGTTAGGCGAGGCGAGGCGAGGCTAGGTTAGGTTAGGTGAGGTTAGGTTAGGTTAGGTTAGGTTAGGTTAGCATTTCGGTGTTAAATCTTCAGGTTATTCCCAAAAGATACGTACATACGGCGGATTCTCTATTTAACGGAATATATGCGAGAGTTAGTCCGTTAGATCGAAGTTCGTTATATAAATAAACCTCCTTCTACCGGACTATGAGAGAAGGCAGTCCGTTAAATATGAAACTTCCTTCTAACGGACTATATTAGAGGGCAGTCCGTTATATATAAAATCACCTAACGGACTGCATTATAAGAAGTTAGTCCGTTAATTCGAAGTCCGTTATATGATGCATATCTACATAAACAACCTGTAGTGTAATGGTTAGTATGCTCGCCACGCAACCGAGCAGACCCGGGTTCGATCCCCGGGCAGGGTGAGACTATCGGCAAGTTTCTTTACTCCATTTGCCTCTTGTCTATCCAGCAGCAATGGAGGACCTGGATGTTTATCGATTTGCGGATCGTGTTCCGGGGTAATGGTTAGCCAGTGCAGTTGGCGAGTTGTCCGGTCTTCTCGGACTATTCCTTGACACTGGGTCATGCAGCTTGATAACTTAGGGTGTGGTTGTTGTGTTGGCGACAGCTTCTACACCTTAAACAAATTCACGCCTAGGAGGCCCTTGGGCCGGCCCTCCTCGAGGGGCAACCATTACCATTTATATAAACAACCTGGTCATAACACCAAGAACAGAAGCCGCCAGCACCTGCAGCACACCTCACACCATCAACATATGTCCCTTCTCACGCCTCTTGGTAGTGGCCACATTGAGACGACGACTCCCCCATCAGGCAGAGCGTTGACATGTTGCTCCCCGCGTATCGCCTTACTGTGGTGCCTGGGGACCTCTTATCTCGTTATCAGGTGTGGCGCGGAGGGGAGGGTAGAGGGGAAGGGGGTACGATGGAGGGAAGGGGGAGAAGAGGTAGAAAGAGACGAGAGGGAAAGGGAAGGGGGAAGGACGAGGGGGAAGAGTAGGATGAAGAGAGGGGATAGCGAAGGGAAGGGGTAGAAGATGGGGAGGAGATAGAAGAAATTAGAGAAGGAGAAGGGTAGAAGACGAAGGGGGGATGAGGACTAGGAGAGAGAGAGGACGAAGGTAGGGAGATGACGATCACCGTGGAAGAGAGAGAGAGAGAGAGAGAGAGAGAGAGAGAGAGGTGGGCGAGTCACTGTGGAAGAGAACTGTGTAATCTACTTTCAAGGACTAGCCCAAGAATAACGGACATCTCACCACTGCACTGGCTTCCCCCCTCTGCTCATCCATTGACACCAGGGTCTTATTTAGTACTGGGGTGACAGACAGACAGACAAACAGACAGACAGACAGACAGACAGACAGACAGGTGGTATAAAGAAACTTGACCATAATTTATTTGTTTACTAATCTGAAAACACACTGTAAATATTTGGATTTTTAAAGGCACTTGTGAGCATTAATTCAGGTGTGTGTGTGTGTGTGTGTGTGTGTGTGTTTGTGTGTGTGTTTATCATGGAGTAACGTATAGTATTTACACTGTTATGGTTCACAGCCGCTCAACAGTGTGGGGTGATGGACGAGTTAATTAAGTTAGCCATTTTTTTTTTGGCCTCCCATTGTTGGTCTTCGCTCCTGACATTCATTACATTACCCGGCTTTTACAACCTACAGCCATATTGAGCCCAGCCATTGTTTACTCTGCTCTGCCTGGCTTGTGTTTGATGGCTGACTCTCTGACTTGGCTGGCTGGCTTGGCTGGTTGACTGACTGACTGACTGGCTTGGCTTGGATGTCTGACTGACTGACTGACAACCTGGCTAACTGGCCTCGTGTCAACACCTCTCGTATGAACAGCACATGACCACTCTCCAGTCCCTCATTGTCTTCAACACCAGATCTCATACACTTTGACTTCCATTCCATCCTTCCACTTCTTAAGTCATCGTTCCCAAGGGGTTAAGCCATCGTTCCCAAGGGGTTAAGTCATCGTACTCAAGGGGTTAAGTTTCGTTCCCAAGGGGTTAAGTCATCGTTCCCAAGGGGTTAAGTCATTGTTCCCATGGGGTTAAGTCATCGTTCCCAAGGGGTTAAGTCATCGTTCCCAAGGGGTTAAGTCATCGTTCCCAAAGGGTTAAGTCATCGTTCCCAAAGGGTTAAGTCATCGTTCCCAAGGGGTTAAGTCATCGTTCCCAAGGGGTTAAGTCATCGTTCCCAAGGGGTTAAGTCATCGTACCCAAGGGGTTAAGTCATCGTACTCAAGGGGTTAAGTTTCGTTCCCAAGGGGTTAAGTCATCGTACTCAAGGGGTTAAGTTTCGTTCCCAAGGGGTTAAGTCATCGCTCCCAAGGGGTTAAGTCATCGTACTCAAGGGGTTAAGTCTTTGTACCCAAGGGGTTAAGTCTTTGTACTCAAGGGGTTAAGTCTTTGTACTCAAGGGGCTAAGTCTTTGTACTCAAGGGGTTAAGTCATCGTTCTCAAGGGGTTAAGACATTGTTCTCAAGGGGTTAAGTCATCGTTCTCAAGGGGTTAAGTCTTTGTACTCAAGGGGTTAAGTCTTTGTACTCAAGGGGTTAAGTCTTTGTACTCAAGGGGTTAAATTGGCATCATATATTCGGAAATAAAAATCACACATTAGCAAGAATCGTAGTTTGTAGTTGTTGGAAAGACGACACCACGGCTCAAGGATCAGAACCCACCGTGTAAGCTGAGAGGGAAATATAGCTTGATTTAATTTACCGAGGAGCAACCTGGAGGAGGGGTGGTAGGGGAGATGACCGGCGGGAGAAAGAGAGACGGTATTTGTACTGCCGCTGTGATGGTAATGGATGTTGTTACTAGTTGTGTGTGTGTGTGTGTGTGTGTGTGTGTGTGTGTGTTGTGTTAGGCAAGTTTACCTGGGGTGGGGGGATCATGGCTCTTGTGGGGTCAATTTCGTGTGAGACAAGTTACGTACAGGGAATCTATTGGCCAGTGTATGTTAGGTGTTGATAGTAGTATAGTTGTAGTAGCAGTGGTAGTTGTAGTATCATCATCATCATCAATCATCTCTCAACAACAATATATCTCAGCACACACACACACACACACACACACACACACACACACACACACACACACACACAGTAAAATAGTCTGGACCCAAGATTGCTGAGCTCTTGACTCAGGTCTGCCAAAACACTTGTTGTCTTTATAGATGTGTTGACGGAACTGTTCAAGTGTGTGTGTGTGTGTGGAGAGATGATTGATGATGATGATGATGATGATGATTAAAATGATGATGATGAATAATGATGAATGGTGGACTTAATAGTGTGCAGCGGTGTGTAGAAGTGCTCTCACCTGTGGCAAGGGTTCGTAATTAAATAGTGAATGAGGTATATTTATTGAGGTAAAAGGTGATGACGTGTAAAAGCTCTTACCTCTCCTTCAGGAAGACTTTACCTGTAAGAGGAGATGTTTACTGGACCCTCAGGTGAGCTTGTGATTACAAAGGGGGGGGGGAAGATAGATAGGTGAGAAAGGGAGAGATAGAGAGTGGAGAAGGGGAGATAGGGAGAGGGAGAGAAAAAGTGAAAGTAAAGAATTTGTTATAAGTCACACACGCACACGCACACACACACACACACACACACACACACATCTGGTAAGCTCATTAACGCATTACATTAACTCATTGTCGAGTAGGTAAGCCCACCATCCCACCCGAGACGTAAAAGACACACCAGCCTTGTAAGCTGCTTAACCCCGTCACCATAAGAGAGGCGATAACTATTAGCGCCGAGACTCAAGCTATCTTGTGGTCGAGGAAAAGTGATAATTAGAAGACATGTGCCGGGTTTCCTCTGTTAGTCACCTGTTTAATTAGTTTGCAAGTTCTATCCCTAGAGAGAAGATTGGCTGGCTGCCTCACACACACACACAGACACACACACACACACACACACACACCACTCTCTCTCTCTCTCTCCTGGAAGGGAAAGGGAGAGGAAAGGATTGTCGGGTGGAGGACAGAGGATGATGGCAGGTCGGTGTTACCTTGGAAACCTTTCATTAAGTCAGGCAGGTGAGTATTGGCACAGGACTGACTAATGCAACCCAAAGTTATTAGTCGACAGCGGTGTGATCTGTGTGATCTGTGTGTGTGTGTGTGTGTGTGTGCGTGCGTGCGTGCATGTGTGCGTGCGTTCGTGCGTGCGTGCGTGCGTGCGTGTGTGCCTGCGTGCGTGCGTGCGTGTGTGTGTGTGTGTGATCTGCAAGTAGCACTTCCTTCTCAGGCTATGAGGTGTTTACAGAGACCCTTAAGGTTTGTGTTTACAGAGACCCTTAAGGTTTGTGTTTACAGAGACCCTTAATGTTTGTGTTTACAGAGACCCTTAAGGTTTGTGTTTACAGAGACCCTTAAGGTTTGTGTTTACAGAGACCCTTAAGGTTTGTGTTTACAGAGACCCTTAAGGTTTGTGTTTACAGAGACCCTTAAGGTTTGTGTTTACAGAGACCCTAAAGGTTTGTGTTTACAGAGACCCTTAAGGTTTGTGTTTACAGAGACCCTTAAGGTTTGTGTTTACAGAGACCCTTAAGGTTTGCGATGTAAAATAATGAATAGCAAAATAGCAAAATGAGACTGCCCAGTATGAGCCAATAGGCCAGCTGCAGTTTCCTCCATTCTTATACGAAAGTAGATGGATGAGAAATTTGATGAAAGGGGAAAATTGTGATGAAATAGAATAGATTTTATAAGCGGGAAAATGGAAAATTAATTCAAGCTTCCCAAGTGATTTGTGAAATAATTGAGTGAGTGAGTGAGAGAAAGAGAGTAAGAGAGAGGGTGCTAAAATAATTTCTGAAGTTCACCTCCGCTAACGTGACACTCGCCTCACACTCACTTCACTCTCACTTCACACTTGCCTCACTCTCACCTCACACTATCCTCTCACCTCACACTATCCTTACTCACCTCACACTTGCCTCACTCTCACACTATCCTCACACTCACCTCACACTCGCCTCACACTCACCTCACACTCACCTCACTCTCACCTAACACTATCCTCACACTCACCTCACACTATCCTCACACTCACCTCACACTATCCTCACTCTCACCTCACACTATCCTCACACTCACCTCACACTTGCCTCACTCTCACCTCACACTATCCTCACACTCACCTCACACTTGCCTCACTCTCACCTCACACTTGCCTCACTCTCACCTCACACTATCCTCACACTCACCTCACACTATCCTCACTCTCACCTCACACTATCCTCACACTCACCTCACACTATCCTCACTCTCACCTCACACTATCCTCACACTCACCTCACACTTGCCTCACTCTCACCTCACACTATCCTCACACTCACCTCACACTATCCTCACTCTCACCTCACACTGTCCTCACTCTCACCTCACACTATCCTCACACTCACCTCACACTATCCTCACACTCACCTCACACTATCCTCACACTCACATCACACTATCCTCACACTCACCTCGCACTATCCTCACTCACCTCACACTTGCCTCACTCTCACCTCACACAGGCCCTGGGGGAGGCTGGGAAGGTAACCGCAAGAAGGAACAAGAAGGTCAGTCTCTCCTTAACGGTGGCTTCGGCGGCCGGCCTTGTGGGGAGAACACCAAATACTGGACCACTTACGGCGGCTTTGGTGGCGGCGGTGGCGGCTGTCAGGCTGGTGGCGGCGGTGGCGGCTTTACAGGTGAGTGCCGGCAGGATCTTGTCTTAGGGGGTTGATGAAGAGTTACAGGTGAATTGATGTTTCGTTTGGTTTGGTTTGTCAGGTCAGGTTTGGTTTTGTACGATAAGTTGAGTGAGGTTTATTCTGGTTAAATTAGTACGTTAATAGAAGTTTCACATGTAACGGACCCTCGATATAACGGACTTTCCTCTCAATATTGTCCGTTAAATAGAGGTCTCACTGTAAAATCCTTATAATGTTTTTTAAACGTTGATGTGATTGTAATGTAGCGTTATATATTCCTTGGTCTCACCTGACACACGACCAAACCTTCAACAATGCTCTAAGCTCTTCCCTTCTCTACAAACTTCAAATACTTTTACTTCACAATTCCCCCCAAAAAATGTTTCAGCCATTTTTTCCAACAGTGGCAACATTTTTGGTCCAGAAATACCTGAGAATTTTATTTGTGTACTTTTTTTTGGGTACAAGTTTTCTCTCAAACGTTCACCACTAAATCTTTTTTCTACCTCTACCCACCACCCTTCACCCTCTTCCTCACCCCCACCCCTCCCTCACCCCCACCCCTACCTCACCCCCACCCCTCCCTCACCCCCACCCCTACCTCACCCCCCCACCCCTCCCTCACCCCCACCACCCCTCCCTCACCCCCCACCCCTACCTCACCACCCCCACCCCTACCTCACCCCCCCCCACCCCTACCTCACCCCCCCACCCCTCCCTCACCCCCCCACCCCTCCCTCACCCCCCACCCCTCCCTCACCCCCACCCCTCCCTCACCCCCACCCCTCCCTCACCCCCCACCCCTCCCTCACCCCCCACCCCTCCCACACCCCACACCCCTCCCTCACCCCCCACCCCTCCCTCACCCCCCACCCCTCCCTCACCCCCCACCCCTCCCTCACCCGCACCCCTCCATCACCCGCACCCCTCCCTTACCCCCCACCCCTCCCTCACCCCCCACCCCTCCCTCACCCCCCACCCCTCCCTCACCCCCACCCCTCCCTCACCCCCCACCCCTCCCTCACCCCCCACCCCTCCCTCACCCCCCCACCCCTCCCTCACCCCCACCCCTCCATCACCTGCACCCCTCCCTCACCCCCCCACCCCTCCATCACCCGCACCCCTCCCTTACCCCCACCCCTCCCTCACCCCCCACCCCTCCCTCACCCCCACCCCTCCCTACCCCCCACCCCTCCCTCACCCCCACCCCTCCCTCACCCCCCCCCTCCCTCACCCCCACCCCTCCCTCACCTGCACCCCTCCCTTACCCCCACCCCTCCCTCACCCCCACCCCTACCTCACCCCCCACCCCTCCCTCACCCCAACCCCTCCCTCACCCCTCACCCCTCCCTTACCCCCCACCACTCCCTCACCCCCCAACCCTCCATCACCCGCACCCCTCCCTTACCCCCACCCCTCCCTCACCCCCCACCCCTCCCTCACCCCCACCCCTCCCTCACCCCCACCCCTCCCTCACCCCCCACCCCTCCCTCACCCCCACCCCTCCCTCAAACCCCACACCTCCCTTACCCCCCACCCCTCCCTCACCCCCACCCCTCCCTCACCCCCCACCCCTCCCTCACCCCCCACCCCTCCCTCACCCCCCACCCCTCCTCACCCCCCACCCCTCCCTTACCCCCACCCCTCCCTCACCCCCCACCCCTCCCTCACCCCCCACCCCACACCTCCCTTACCCCCCACCCCTCACTCACCCCCACCACCTCACTCACCCCCACCCCTCACTCACCCCCACCCCTCCCTCACCCCCCACCCCTCCCTCACCCCCACCCCTCCCTCACCCCCCACCCCTCCCTCACCCCCCACCCCTCCCTCACCCCCCACCCCTCCCTCACCCCCACCCCTCCCTCACCCCCCACCCCTCCATCACCTGCACCCCTCCCTCACCCCCACCCCTCCCTCACCCCCACACCTCACTCACCCCAACCCCTCACTCACCCCCACCCCACACCTCCCCCCCGCCCCTCACTCACCCCCACCCCTCACTCACCCCCACCACCTCACTCACCCGCACCCCTCCCTCACCCCCCACCCCTCCCTCACCCCCCACGCCTCGCTCCCCCCCGTCCCCTCGCTCACCCCCCTGGCCTCCATCACCGCCCCCCCTCCCTCACCCCCACCCCTACCCTCTCCCCCCACCCCTCCCTCACCCCCACCCCTCCCTCACCCCCATCCCTCCTTCACCCCCCACCCCTCCCTCACCCCCCACCCCTCCCTCACCCCCCACCCCCTCATATATTAGACAGGTCATAGTGGTCAGTCATCACGTTTACCATATATAAATAACGACGTCCTTTTAACCGTCTACCTGTACAGTGTTTACCTGAGATAATTGGCTCGTTGAATCCTGATTCACTCCGCCTAATTGGACATGTCTTTAATTACCTGTTGTGTTGTTGATGATTGTCGACAACATGCTTATTCTGGGGACCACCTACACTACCACATACATACATACATACATACATTCATACACAGCCACCCACATCTACCCAAATAAACACACCCACACACACACCCACACACACACATCCCCCCACACACACACACCCCCCCCCCCACACACACCCCCCCCACCCCACACACACCCCCCCCACACACACACCCCCCACACACCCCCCCCACACACACACACCCACACACACGCACATACACACACACACACACACCCACACACACACACCCACATACACACCCACATACACACACCCCCCCACACACACACCCCCACACACACCCCCCCACACACCCCCTCCACACACACCCCCCCACACACACCCCCCCCCAAACACACCCCCCCCAAACACCCCCCCCCACACACACCCCCCCACACACACCCCCCACACACACACCCCCCACACACACACCCCCACACCCACACACCCCACACACACACACACACATACCCCCCCCACACACACACACACATACACACACACACCCACACACACATACATACACACACACACACCCACCCACCCACACACACCCACACACACACACACCTGCGAGACGCTATAATTACCTACCACACTTACCTGTCTATGGGGAAAATAGGAAGAAAATAATGACATATAATGAAAGTACTTCTGTTGTGAGGGAGGAAAGGAGGGAGGGAGGGAAGGAGGTGGACTTGTTAGGTTACATTAGGGGAGGTTAAGTTAGATTAGGGTAGGTTAAGTTGGATTAGGGTAGGTTAAGTTAGATTAGGGTAGGTTAAGTTGGATTAGGGTAGGTTAAGTTGGATTAGGGTAGGTTAAGTTAGATTAGGGTAGGTTAAGTTGGATTAGGGTAGGTTAAGTTGGATTAGGGTAGGTTAAGTTAGATTAGGGTAGGTTAAGTTGGATTAGGGTAGGTTAAGTTAGATTAGGTTAGGTTAAGTTAGATTAGGGTAGGTTAAGTTAGATTAGGGTAGGTTAAGTTAGAGTAGGGTAGGTTAAGTTAGAGTAGGGTAGGTTAAGTTGGATTAGGGTAGGTTAAGTTAGATTAGGGTAGGTTAAGTTAAGTTAGATTAGGGTAGGTTAAGTTAGAGTATGTGTCTGTCTGTCTGTCTGTGTTGCAATAATTAAGGCTCAATATTACAGTGTTGCAACATAGCTTGAAGCAATATCCTAACCATCTTTTCTTTATTAAATACACGATATATAGTCCTGTGTTATAGTGAGTTGTAGCAGGAGTTGTAGAAATATATTGCGCGTTAATAGATGATGAGGTTGTAAATAATAACCTACTTAACCCAGCCCAGCCCAGCCCAGCCCAGCCCAACCCAACCCAACCCAACCCAACCCAGCCCAGCCCAACCCAACCCAACCCAACCCAACCTAACCCAACCTAGCCTAACCTAAGCCAACCCAACCCAACCCAACCCAGCCCAACCCAACCCAACCCAGCACAACCCAACCCAACCCAACCCAACCCAGCCCCGACAAACACACTAAAAGAGTTCTTCCTTTCTCCTCCTGCACTACCACCACCACCACCACCACCTTCAGGAGGCAACGCATACACGGGCCCTGAGAGACATGGTGAAGGAGGCTACAGCTACACGGTGGGGCTCTTCCCTCAGGTCACCATCGGCGTCCATCGTGGCCCTGGCATCGTCTTCGTCATCCCCGCCGTCAGAGTGAGTACCCCTTCTTCAGGATATTATTGTTTTCAGTTGGTGTTCCTGCGGGGATCTGTGTAAACCTCGGTGCTTCTTCTGTTTACCGTTGTGGTTATCCAGTGACCCGTTTATTGGTGGTTCTGTTGTTTACTGTAGAAGGTACACGTGAAGTTTAATCCCCAGTTTAATTTATCTTAAGATTAACCTAACGTACACTAACCTAACCCTACCTCATCTAACCGAACCTAAACTAACCGGATCTGACCTAACATAATGTAACGCAACCTGACCTGACCTAACCTAACCTAACCTAACCTAACCTAACTTAACCCTACCTCATCTAACCGAACCTAAACTAACCAGATCTGACCTAACATAATGTAACGCAACCTAACCTAACCTAACCTAACCTAACCCTACCTCATCTAACCGAACCTAAACTAACCAGATCTGACCTAACATAATATAACGCAACTTGACCTGACCTAACACGATCTAACAGTAATATCACCTAACCTAACCTAACCTAACCCATACCCCAGGTAGCCTTAGGTTGTAGAATCATCGGGTAAGATAAGCTTAGGTAATCCAATCGAAAAATTTCTAGTTATCATTTTCAGGTAAAGTGAACGACTCTTCGGTCATACAATTATATTTTAAGTGCACGAAAGAACAATAATTATCTTCTGTTCCTCCGTGAAAGTAATTATTAGTATTCTGAGGAAGGTAATTAAATATAATGACCCTTACCTACACCCGTCTCAGCTTGGGGCCAGAACTTGGTAATAAGACTGGACAAGTAATGGGCAGACTTGGAAATAAATCCTTAGTGTAGTTTTAACTCTTTGAGGATGATGTTCTAACCCTCTGAGGACGGGGAGCGGGATCGAGAGTAAAGGTATGAGGAAGGAGGAGCGTTAGGAGGAGGAGGAGGAGGAGGAGGGAGAAGACAAGGAGGAGGAGGAGGAAGACAAGGAGGAAGAGGTGCCCAGAGTAATGTTGTCTTCATACTAATCACAAGAGATTGTTTGGGGTCACGTCGGCTCATTTCACTTGATTATAACTATCGACAAACTTTAACAACAGCGAGGGGGCAGGAATGTTGGGTGGGTGGGTGGGAGGAGGGGATGAGGGTGAGTAGGTGGAAGGAGAGTTGGGTGGATGGAGGGCCGGGTTGGTGGGTAAGTAGCTGGGTGGAGGGGAGGGCTGAGTGGGTGACGAGGTGGGTGGATGGAGGGCCAGGTTGGTGGGTAAGTAGCTGGGTGGAGGGGAGGGCTGAGTGGGTGACGAGGTGGGTGGATGGAGGGCCGGGTTGGTGGGTAAGTAGCTGGGTGGAGGGGAGGGCTGAGTGGGTGACGAGGTGGGTGGATGGAGGGCCGGGTTGGTGGATAAGTAGCTGGGTGGAGGGGAGGGCTGAGTGGGTGACGAGGTGGGTGGATGGGAGGGCTGAGTGGGTGGATAGAAGGAGAGGATGAGGGCTGGGTGGAGAGGAGAGATAGACTGGGAGAGTCGTGTAGTCAGGCTGTATAACCTGGAGTTAGTGAATCTGGTTAAGGGGACGCTGGTCTGGTTAAAGTAGTGTCTTGTGAGTATAACTTTTGGCCGGCCATTGTAACTTGCCAAACAGCACTTAACGGACAACACTTATCAGATCAGTATCGGCCAATACACTTATATATTGATAAATGAAACAGTTTATTTAGCGAGAAAAATAAAAGTACAGAGTGGACGATAATAACAATATTTACATAACTAATAAAACAAACATTAACCTGACCTAACCTAACCTAACCTAACCTAACCTAACCAAGAACATATATTACTCCGACAGACTCCAGTATAACTAATTGTATAGGTGGATCCATAAATTGTGCTTAGAAAGTATTACTGAGAGCACATATGGTAAGTGGGGTTGAGGGTGGTGGTGAGTGGGGTTGAGGGTGGTGGTGAGTGGGGTTGAGGGTGGTGGGGCGTGGGGTTGAGGGCGGTGGTGAGTGGGGTTGAGGGTGGTGGTGAGTGGGGTTGAGGGTGGTGGTGAGTGGGGGTTAAGGGTGGTGGGGCGTGGGGTTGAGGGTGGTGGGGCGTGGGGTTGAGGGTGGTGAGGAGTGGGGTTGAGGGTGGTGGGGAGTGGGGTTGAGGGTGGTGGGGCGTGGGGTTGAGGGTGGTGGTGAGTGGGGTTGAGGGTGGTGCGGAGTGGGGTTGAGGGTGGTGGGGCGTGGGGTTGAGGGTGGTGGTGAGTGGGGTTGAGGGTGGTGGGGCGTGGGGTTGAGGGTGGTGGGGAGTGGGGTTGAGGGTGGTGCGGAGTGGGGTTGAGGGTGGTGGGGCGTGGGGTTGAGGGTGGTGTTGAGTGGGGGAGAAAGGTTGGGTGGTAGGGGAGTGGGAAGTGAGTGGGTGGTATAAGAGGGGTGGGTGTTGGGCCAGACTCCTCCAGAAACCAATTTGTCTTAGTGTCAACAACGGATGACAGTTATTAGTTGGTATTCTGAGCCAATTGGGGCCCTGTTCTCCTCCTCACTAGATGGCGTGTGTAGAGATAGTGCAGTCTCTCTCACCAACCTCCTCCTCCTTCTTCTTCCTCTTCTCCTCTTCCTCTTTTCCCTCTTCCTCCCACTCTGGGCTGCAGGAGATTGGGTCTACGTTATTGATATTCAGGTATTGAAAACTGTTTCATTGTGAGGCGTGGACGCCATAGCACCTTCTCCTTCTTCTCCTCCCTCCTTCCCTCCCTCACCTCCTCTTCTCCCTCCTCTTCTCCTCGTCCCTTCTCTTCTACTCCTCCCTTCTCTCCTCCCTCCCCCCCTCCCTCACCTCTTCCTTGACGTACTAATTCAATATTGTAGAATTTCTCTTCCTCCCTCTGTTACCCCATGTTATCAGTTCTCCTTGTCTCTCCTCTTTGTTCTCCATTGTTCTGCCTCTTGTGATTCTTTCCTTCTTCTCCTTGTCTCTCTCCCCTCTTCTTTGTCCTTCTTCCCTACTCTTCCTCTCTTTTCACTTATCGTTGTTGTGTCTTCAAGTTCTTATTCTTCTTTATAAAATATGGCGTTTGTGTTATACCATGTTCTCTCTCTCTCTCTCTCTCTCTCTCTCTCTCTCTCTCTCTCTCTCTCTCTCTCTCTCTCTCTCTCTCTCTCTCTCTCTCTCTCATATATGTAAGATACGTCATAAAGATAGATTGTGAGCCTCCAATAATGCATTCTTCACCTCCTGGCTCAAGGCAGATACGAAAATGATCCGCTTAGCTGCTTCCTATTGCGGCACAGATGGATTCTCCTATGTTATTTTGGCGTGGATCATGTGAAGATTAGACACCCCAGCTTATATCACCTGATGATTAGACACCCCAGCTTATTTCACCTGATTAGACACCACCTCTTATTTCACCTGCAGATTAAACACCATAACACCACCTGGGAGGTTAGGTTAGGTTAGGTTAGGTTAGGTTAGGTTTGGTCAGGTTAGGTCAGGTCAGGTCAGGTCAGGTCAAGTCAACGTTAAGGTGTTTGGTTATTAAGTGAAATAAGGTAGGGTGTCTAATCTTGAGGCGTTTCCTTGGTATCTTACAATATGTGGAGGCCTCTCTCCCTGACGGTCATAATAGTGTTAAAGTTGCCGTAATGGTGGCCGAGTGGTTTTCGTGTGGGTTGATACCGTATTAGTCCCAGGTTCGAATCCCCAGTAAGGTGGTGATACGCGAGTGTCATCCGGTGTAAGTCAGTTCCAGCACAGTACCAGTACAGTGGTCTAACCAGCGTGTTATGAGAACCTCAACCTGTTCACTAATATCCTGACTATAGGAGGTTATATACTGTACACCTGACCTGTCTCACCTGTGTGACACCTGACTATAGGAGCCTTATATACTGTACACCTGTCCTGTCTCACCTGTGTGACACCTGACTATAGGAGGTTATATACTGTACACCTGACCTGTCTCACCTGTGTGACACCTGACTATAGGAGGTTATATACTGTACACCTGTCCTGTCTCACCTGTGTGACACCTGACCATAGGAGATTGTATACTGTACACCTGTCCTGTCTCACCTGTGTGACACACATATCACCTTGTCAGGACACACCTCATGCACATCTCATCTATTACATTACTGGTACTAATAACACAACAAAACTTCCCTGTTCTGCCGAGATGTGAGGCGTAGTGATCACTTATAGCAGGCTTAAAGGCTCTCTCTCTCTCTCTCTCTCTCTCTCTCTCTCTCTCTCTCTCTCTCTCTCTCTCTCTCTCTCTCTATATATATATATATATATATATATTATATATATATATATATATATATATATATATATATATATATATATATATATATATATGCTGATAACCACAAGGAAAGAAGAAAACACGAAGTTCCCTCATGTGGTTTGGGAACTTCGTGTTTTCTTCTTTCCTTGTGATTATCAGCATATACCTAGATCACGCGCACCTACAGTGATTTACTTGCATACATATATATACATATATATATATATATATATATATATATATATATATATATATATATATTATATATATATATATATATATATATAATAAGGTAGTGAGGAGGTGGAGGGCCTTAATGATGTGATCAGCCCACACAGTGGACAGCTTCAGTCCCTCCCTTCCATCATCTCAACACCAGCGACCTCCCACGTTCCTTCTTTCTTTCCCTCTCTTCCATGATCTTTACGCGTGGGTAGCATCCCCCCCCCCCCCTCCCTCCCTCCTGCCAATATTGAACGGAATTCATTTTCTGTCTCAAACACACACATAAGTCTCCTCCACACACACACACACACACACACACACACACACACACTCACTCACTCACTCACTCACCCCCCCCCCCCACCTTCCCTCCTCCAACACACACACACAAGGAGTGCACCCGACTTTTTAGAGAGCTAAGGATACCAATTATAATACACCCACATGCTGGACTGGACGTGGTGTGGGCGGGCGGGCGGGTGTTGTGTTACTACCTAGTCTCTGGCGCTATTTGCTGAGGGTCATGTGGTATGGCGTTGTCAGTGTGTCCGTCCGTCTGTTAAGGAAAAGAAAATTCCCTATTGACTCAGTTTTTCTGGATCAGAGGTCAACATTTTGGTGGCGCTGTATCAAAGGTCACTGGTGTTTACATTATGAGGTCAAGGTCATTTGGGGGGTGATGAGAGTTTCAAAATGGCGTCAAAGTGCTACCATGACTCCACCGTAGCTAGAGGAAATATTAATCTGTTTTAAGATATATATACATGTGCAGAGGGAGAGAGAGAGAGAAAAATGATAGATAGAGATAAATGATGAAGATGAGAGAGAGAGGGAGAGAGGGAGAGAGAGAGAGAGAGAGAGAGAGAGAGAGAGAGAGAGAGAGAGAGAGAGAGAGAGAGAGAGAGAGAGAGAGTGTGTGTGTGTAGCCGTGAACACCGTTTAAACTTGAGTAATTACAAGTGAGGGAAAAGTTTAAGTGTGTCATTATAAGTTGGTGAAGACTTAAGTGTGGTGAAAAGTTAACAATATTTTATGACACAAACTGATTAATATCATTCATTTTGGTTTGTAAATATAGAAACAGTAGTATAGACTTAATTACAGGTATAGATACAAGTACAGGTATAAAAATAAGTCAAGGTCTACCAAAGTGAAGCAGGTTGAAACTCACCCTCAAGGTCTACCAAAGTGAAGCAGGTTGAAACTCACCCTCAAGGTCTACCAAAGTGAAGAATGTTGAAACTCACCCTCAAGGTCTACCAAAGTGAAACAGGTTGAAACTCACCCTCAAGGTCTACCAAATTCAATACAACAATGAAGTAAAAACACCACAGGTTGAGGAAATTAAGAGATGGGTTTTGAGACAAGAAGTGAACTGTTGGGAGGTTCATGAACAGCTGAACACTCCCGCGGTTCAGAAGTACCTTTGGTAGATGCTCTTGGTAGTTGCTTCAGAGATGTAAATTGCTCGAACCTAATGACTAAGACTTGTCATTTGAAACCAATTTTGAATACTGATAACCGAGGACTGTGTTCAGGCAGATAGCTTGACCTTTTCATCCTGTAAATTGTCATCTTGAGGAGCCAAACACAAACTGTGACGATCATTCTCCTGTGTGTGTCAAGAGCAAGTCCTACAGCAGTTCTGCAGGTCGTCCACCACGTTGTTGGATCATCTTCAGAGGGCCAAGACGAATAAGTGAAAGGTAATACTGGATTCTTGATGCGTCTCTCTCTCTCTCTCTCTCTCTCTCTCTCTCTCTCTCTCTCTCTCTCTCTCTCTCTCTCTCTAATAGTCAGGCTGACGTAGAGCGGAGGCTTCACTGCTAATGGTGGAGAACTACCTGGTGGCGACCATCAAGCTGCTCAAAGTGAAGTATAGAACACCTCGGGTAACGGGGAGGACCGAGCCATCACTTCAGCTTTACGAGGCAGCGTCGTGTATCGCTCCAAAAAAAAATATATATTTACGTTTTTGTGTGAGACAATATGACACAACGGACGAAGGATTTTGACAAACCTACCGAGACCACAGGAGTTGCAGTGCTCATTTTGATTTTCATCGACCCCCTCCGCGACGATACTTTTCTAGAGTGAGTTGATCTACTACAACAAAATAAGAGATAAGTTGACAAGAAGGAATGATAGGAAGATTATTGATAAAGAAATAAAAGAATGAAAGGAGAAAAGGACAAATATAGATAGAATAAAGAACAGCAACTGAGAGAACAGGCCGAGAAAAGAACACTTTCATATATCGAGAAAATCCGGTAAAGTGAGACGTGCAGCTCCTCGACCAACACTAACGAGGTGACACACTACAACACCCTGAAGAAAAAGTTTGTAAAGGACCCCAAGAAAGTGTAATTGGCACTGCTGGAACTACTCGAGGTGCTGGCATTACTCGAAGTAAGTTTACAGTAGTGGCAAAGAATGAAGTTTTCCTGTACACCCGGGTGTTGGTTGAGCATTTACAACTCTGTGTATACTAGCTGATGGAGACTTATTTCGCAAATAAAAACCTCAGGGAAAGATGGTTATTAAAGAGAGTTGGAGTGGCTGAGTTGAGCTGAAGAAGGAACACTGAGTCCCAAAGGGTGTTGTTGGCTCGTGTTGGTGTATTATTGTTGTTTTATACACTCGCCTGCAGTTACACCTGGTACAGTGCCTGGCGCGTTTTGTGAGATGTGGCAACACTGTGGAATGCTTATCTGACGTCATTAGTCTGGCTACTATTGCGACGTTTCTTAGGACCATTCCGGAAGTTTTAATATGAGGTAAACTCACAAAATGCGCCAAATACTGTACCAGGTGTAATTGCAGGCGACTGTACATGTATATTAAAAGGCATAAGGTGGTTCTCTTAGCCAGGTATTTGTCCTATCATATAGTATGAGGTGAATATGTCGGACAGGTGTAAGGGTGGTAAGTAGGCTGTGTTTTTAGGTATTAATTCTGAAAACACTCCAGGTACAGGTTACAGGTAATGGCACAGAAACTTCAATATAACACAAATTCAGAAACTCGTCATTACTCTGCGTCATCGTGTACACAGAGGCACTTAAACATTAATTTCACTCACGGAGGAAATTGCAGGAAACAGGAATTGGAATTTGACATCTTTGACAGCACGAGGGAGTGACAGCAGATGGTGTGTGACAAGGAACGAAGGAGAGAGACAGAGAGTGTTTGATGGAGGAAGAAGAAGGAGGGGAAGAAGAGAGATAGTCTTTTATGGAAACAAAATGAGGAGGGGGGAAGAAGAGGAGGAGAAGACGAAGAAGAGAGATAGAGAGATTTTGATGAAAGGAAGAGGAGGAGATGAAGAAGAGGAGAGAGAGAGAGAGAGAGAGACAGTCATTAAATAAAAAAAAAAGAAGAGGAAGAAGGAGGTAAAGAAGACGACAAAGAAGAGAGAGAGAAAAAAATAAGAATCTTTTCCACGGAGTAAAGGTTTAATTAAAGTGTTTGATAAATACAGTGTTAAAGACCTGAGAGTTGGGTCATTAATCATCCTAGAATAATGTTTTAAGGATGATGAGTTAAATGATAGATGTATTTAGATTGCTAATGAAAAGGAACTAATTGAAAAGGACGATGGCGACCATTTTGAAATTTATTGAAAATAGCTCAATTTATATTTATTTCACCTCAAGAGGATTAAGTCGTCCGCTCGTGTTTCAAAAGTTGTGTCTTGTGGGAAGGAGGGACAGACAGACAGACAGACAGATAGAGAGATAGACAGAGACAGACAGAGACAGACAGATTGATCCTGTTTCTGTATGCTCTTGGGTTTTCACACACACACACA
>CAUDMG010000378.1:1470000-1505000 GCA_958450375.1 Homarus gammarus | reverse complement strand
CCTCCACACCTACCCCCTCCACACCTACCCCCCCTCACCATCGTCCCTATCTTCTGGAAATATTTCTCACTTCAGCTCCTTTTTCAGTGTTTCTTGACTACTGAGAGACTTTTTTTTACCTAAGTGTCTCATATCACGATGACTCTGTACCGTAAGAGACCTTTGAGTATCTCGTGTTTAAAAGATCTCTGTCTCTCAGGACCTTATTTAAGAATATATTGGAGATATTTAGAGATATTTTGGATGTAATTTTTTATCTCGAATAAATATCTCTTAGAACGTTCATTATCTCTCTAGGATATCTCTCAGAATAACATCTCTCTACAGTATCTCTAAATTATCTACTGTGGGCAATTTGTTTCGTTTCGTGTGGCCAATACAGACCTGTTAATGTCTTGGGTTTTAATGAAGTCACTGTAGTTGTTTCACTGTCAATTCTTTTCTCAAAATATCTCTTTATGCCGTGAGAATGAGACCTCCCAGTTTCACTTCTTATCTCAGAATGTATCTCCATGTCTTGAGAAAGAGACCTATCAGTATCTCTTGTCTCATCAGGATCACCTAAAAGTCTCTCTCTCTCTCTCTCTCTCTCTCTCTCTCTCTCTCTCTCTCTCTCTCTTTCTCTCTCTCTCTCTCATTTATCGAGACGTATCGCCCTGTCTCTCGTCTCGTCTTGTCACAACCATCGCATCTGGTTACCCTCGAGGTGGTGTTGGTTTACCTGGCTGAGGAGACTGATACTTGCCTCTGAGGATAGTACTCTGAAGATAGTACTTTGGGGATAGTACTCTGGGGATAGTACTCTGGGGATAGTACTCTGAGGATACTGCTGCTCTCTGACACATGTCTTTTTTACCTACCGAGTACAATTTTCCCTCCCTCCCTACCAGAGAGAAAAGCGAAGTAGAGATTGACAGACAGACAGAATCAATCACTGACAGAGAGACAGAAAGGGAGAGAGAGAGAGAGAGAGAGAGAGAGAGAGAGAGAGAGAGAGAGAGAGAGAGACAGCACACTGTATCACGCGAGGTATTCATCACGGCGCTGGTAAATGACTGTTGATTCATCTCTCCGGTTCAATAGTTAAAACAAAGCATATAGATAACCAAGTGACGTTCACCTCGCCACACGCACACACGCACACGCACACACACACACACACACACACGCACACACACACACACACACACACACCCTGATGGAGGAAGCTGAAGGTATGGCCCGACCCTCCAGTCTTCACCATTAAAGAAACAATAGTTGTCACGCTGACGAGGAGGGTAAGGGAGAGTGTAAGGGAGAGAGAGTGTAAGGGAGGGAGAGTGTAAGGGAGGGAGAGTGTAAGGGAGGGAGAGTGTAAGGGAGGGAGAGTGTAAGGGAGGGAGAAGAGTATAAGGGAGGGAGAGTGTAAGGGAGGGAGAGTGTAAGGGAGGGAGAGTGTAAGGGAGGGAGAGTGTAAGGGAGGGAGAGGAAGTGTAAGGGAGTTAAGTCATCGTTCCCAAGGGGTTAAGTCATCGTTCCCAAGGGGTTAAGTCATCGTATTTAAAGGGTTAAGTCATCGTTCCCAAGGGGTTAAGTCATCGTTCCCAAGGGGTTAAGTCATCGTTCCCAAGGGGTTAAGTCATCGTTTCCAAGGGGTTAAGTCATCGTTCCCAAGGGGTTAAGTCATCGTTCCCAAGGGGTTAAGTCATCGTTTCCAAGGGGTTAAGTCATCGTATTTAAAGGGTTAAGTCATCGTTCCCAAGGGGTTAAGTCATCGTATTTAAAGGGTTAAGTCATCGTTCCCAAGGGGTTAAGTCATCGTTCCCAAGGGGTTAAGTCATCGTTCCCAAGGGGTTAAGTCATCGTTTCCAAGGGGTTAAGTCATCGTATTTAAAGGGTTAAGTCATCGTTCCCAAGGGGTTAAGTCATCGTTCCCAAGGGGTTAAGTCATCGTTCCCAAGGGGTTAAGTCATCGTTTCCAAGGGGTTAAGTCATCGTATTCAAGGGGTTAAGTCATCGTATTCAAAGGGTTAAGTCATCGTTCCCAAGGGGTTAAGTCATCGTTTCCAAGGGGTTAAGTCATCGTTTCCAAGGGGTTAAGTCATCGTTTCCAAGGGGTTAACTCATCGTATTCAAGGGGTTAAGTCATCGTATTCAAAGGGTTAAGTCATCGTTCCCAAGGGGTTAAGTCATCGTTCCCAAGGGGTTAAGTCATCGTTTCCAAGGGGTTAAGTCATCGTGCCCAAGGGGTTAAGTCATCGTGCCCAAGGGGTTAAGTCATCGTTCCCAAGGGGTTAAGTCTTTACACTCAAGGGGTTAAGTCATCGTTCCCAAGGGGTTAAGTCATCGTTCCCAAGGGGTTAAGTCATCGTACTCGGCGGTATGTCTCTGATGACCGAGTGTTTCACAGAGTAATCATTCTGTACCAAGTATTTGTCTCATATTTTCATCTTCAACTAAAATCTTTTATATAAAAATCTTGATAGCAAAGATTCTTCTTCAAAATCCGACATTGCAGAAATCCTTCACCAAAATCCTTATCAGTACAGAAATCCTTTACCAAAATCCCTGCCAGTACAGAAATCCTTCACCAAAATCCCTGCCAGTACAGAAATCCTTTACCAAAATCCCTGCCAGTACAGAAATCCTTCACCAAAATCCTTATCAGTACAGAAATCCTTCACCAAAATCCCTGCCAGTACAGAAATCCTTTACCAAAATCCCTGCCAGTACAGAAATCCTCCATAACTTCCAATCCTTTTGTACTTGTTTATCTCCGCCATAGTGAAAACGAATTCCTACACACTATCAACAAAGACTCGGAGGGAAGGAGAGGGAGGGAAGGGGAGAGGGGTGAGAAGAGGGGTGAGGGGGGGAGGCACTTGTTCTGCCAATCTCACGTTTTCGACTCGTCTGAACCTTTATTTTTTCACCTTGCAACACCGCTTTAACCTGAGAGCCGAGTGCATGAAGGGTTGTGACCAGGCAGTATTGACATCGCCTCACCTGTATTGACCTTACTTTACCTGTATTGACCTTACTTCACCTGCATTGACCTTACTTTACCTGTATGGACCTTACTTCACTTGTATTGACCTCACCTCACCTGTATGGACCTTACTTCACCTGTATTGACCTTACTTCACCTGTATTGACCTTACTTCACCTGTATTGACCTTACTTCACCTGTATTGACCTCACCTCACCTGTATTGACCTCACCTCACCTGTATGGACCTCACCTCACCTGTATGGACCTCACCTCACCTGTATTGACCTTACCTCACCTGTATGGACCTCACTTCACCTGTATGGACCTCACCTCACCTGTATTGACCTTACATCACCTGTATTGACCTTACTTCACCTGTATGGACCTCACCTCACCTGTATTGACCTTCCTTCACCTGTATTGACCTCACCTCACCTGTATGGACCTCACCTCACCTGTATTGACCTCACCTCACCTGTATTGACCGCACCTCACCTGTATGGACCTCACCTCACCTGTATGGACCTCACCTCACCTGTATGGACCTCACCTCACCTGTATGGACCTCACCTCACCTGTATTGACCTCACCTCACCTGTATTGACCTCACCTCACCTGTATGGACCTCACCTCACCTGTATGGACCTCACCTCACCTGTATGGACCTCACCTCACCTGTATTGACCTTCCTTCACCTGTATTGACCTCACCTCACCTGTATTGACCTCACCTCACCTGTATTGACCTCACCTCACCTGTATTGACCTCACCTCACCTGTATGGACCTTACCTCACCTGTATGGACCTTACCTCACCTGTATGGACCTTACCTCACCTGTATGGACCTTACCTCACCTGTATTGACCTCACCTCACCTGTATTGACCTCACCTCACCTGGCATCGTCTTGTCTGTCCTGATCAACACTAATTTAAATTCCTTGTTTTGTTTTGTTTTCGATTTATTATTTTTTAATTTGCTCTCTCTCTCTCTCTCTCTCTCTCTCTCTCTCTCTCTCTCTCTCTCTCTCTCTCTCTCTCTCTCTCTCTCTCTCTCTCTCTCCGTCAGACTGCACTATAACACAGGTGTACTTCAGTGCCATACCTGTTGATTGCCTCACCTGCCCATCGTGTGGCGTAGGGAGGGGGGAGGGGTGACAGACTCTGAACCCAGCACCTTTTGACCACCTCTGAATGTGAATTGTTTAGATTTTCATGTGTTTGTTTATTTGTTTACTTTGTTTTGTTTATTTTTGTTTACTCTGTTTTGTTTACTGTTTATTTCTGTTTTGTTTACATTGTTTTGTTTACGTTGTTTTGTTTACGTTGTTTTGTTTACTGTTTTGTTTACTGTTTTGTTTACTATGCGTATCTAATAGTATTTCCTGCAAACAATAACATCTTAAACTGAAACCTCTATTTAGCGGACTATATGGAGATAAAAGTGTTATTTTGGGGGGGGGGTCCGTTAGAGGTAAAACCCTCCATTTAACGGATTATATGCAGAAATAAGTCCGTTATATGGAGACTTCGCTGTACGTATCCACTGTAGGTTTGTTTTTGTTCTGTAAATACGTTGTTTTGTTAGTCATGTATCGAGGTTATCAACAAGTTTTAATCACTCAGAATACATAATTTGTATTCTGTTTGTACCTTGAATACATACATTTGTTTGTACCATTTAATTCATCTTTTAAGAAGGATATGGGAGAGGGGGGAAAGGGAGAAAGGGAGTGGAAAGCAGCCTCACATGCCTAGTGTGAGCTGGAGAGCCTCAGCTTTAAGTGCATCCTCGACCCACGCGCCATAACCCCATCCCTCCCTCTCCCCCCTCTCTCTCTCCCTCTCCCCCTTTCTCTCTGTCTCCCTCCCTCTTCCCCATCCCTCCCTCTCTCCCTTATCTCTCCCTCAGACACCCCCGTTATAACACAAAACATAGCCACAGGTAAAAGAAACGTGTGTGTGTGTGTGTGTGTGTGTGTGTGTCATCTCAGGCGTCCAGTATTATAATGAACAAGTTTTATGAGTATTATTTACCTTGATTATAATGATTAGTATTTAGCCTAGGTAGTCTGATGAACTATAATGATATTTACGTTTACTTGTAGATATTGATATTCGCACTGAAGGAATCTGGTAGAGGAGAGGAACCGTTCACACACACACACACAAACACACACATACACTTATACATGAAGAAAATATTTAATACCATATATATCATCCGAGCAACTATTTGTGTTTTCATGTGAAGTATTTTGAGTATAATTACCTTTAAAACCTACCAATGAAATACCTGTATGTGAAGTATAATGGATATAATTACCTTTAAAAACCTACCAGATAATATGAGCATTATACACGAGCATTATACAGTTACCTCAGCCAGGGTATAATGCTTCTCTATGGCCGGTGTGTGGCACTAAACATTGACTCGACTCTTAACGCTAATGTTTATATGAGCGGAATAACGAGTGTGTCTACCAGGACGGAGACATGTCGTGGTGATTGTTTCAGATCTCGTCTACTTCCTCAACCACTACTAAACCTGCACCAACACTTTTTTTCCACCATCACCAACACTTTTTTCCACCATCACCAACACTTTTCTCCACCATCACCAACACTTTTCTCCACCATCACCAACACTTTTTTCCACCATCACCAACACTTTTTTCCACCATTACCAACACTTTTTTCCACCATCACCAACACTTTTTTTCCACCATTACCAACACTTTTTTCCACCATTACCAACACTTTTTTCCACCATCACCAACACTTTTCTCCATCACCAACACTTTTCTCCACCATCACCAACACTTTTCTCCACCATCACCAACACTTTTCTTTACCATCACCAACACTTTTCTCCACCATCACCAACACTTTTCTCCACCATCACCAACACTTTTCTTCACCATCACCAACACTTTTCTCCACCATCACCAACACTTTTCTCCACCATCAGTACTACTGACTGACTAGTTTAGATTAGGTTAAGTTAAGGCTCCGTCAAAGGAACCTTACGCTCAGGGATGCTCCAATGCTGAGGCTTTGTCGATGAAACTGTAACCAGGGGCAACCACGACACACACACACACACACACTCACACACACACACACACACACACTCTCTACACCCCTCCCCAAACACCCAACCCTCTACACACATAGCCCACCCCCCCCCCCCCCCACACACACTCTTGTCAGCACCAACATATTAATATCTGTCACACATCTAAACAGACGTCAACATCACCTGACACTTACTGACACTTACTGTACAGGTGACCCGCTAGCCAGAACCATATCGCCACACACACCTGGTAGTGATGGTTAGGTTAGGTATTGAGAGATAAACCAGGATATACTTGTAGTGGTTTAGTTACCTGTTGGTTTATGTGACACCTTAATATTAAACCCAATTAAACTCAGGTGAATAAACCAGGTGAGGGACTATGGTGTGCTGGTGACTATATGTGCCGTGTTGGTGGGTGTAGTCTGGGTGTGTTGATGGGTGTAGTCTGGGTGTGTTGGTGGGTGTAGTCTGGGTGTGTTGATGGGTGTAGACTGGGTGTGTTGATGGGTGTAGACTGGGTGTGTTGATGGGTGTAGACTGGGTGTGTTGGTGGGTGTAGACTGGGTGTGTTGGTGGGTGTAGTCTGGGTGTGTTGGTGGGTGTAGTCTGGGTGTGTTGGTGGGTGTAGTCTGGGTGTGTTGGTGGGTGTAGACAGGGTGTGTTGATGGGTGTAGCCGGGGTGTGTTGGTGGGTGTAGCCTGGGTGTGTTGGTGGGTGTAGCCGGGGTGTGTTGGTGGGTGTAGACTGGGTGTGTAGGTGGGTGTAGACTGGGTGTGTTGGTGGGTGTAGACTGGGTGTGTTTGTGGGTGTAGACTGGGTGTGTTGGTGGGTGTAGACTGGGTGTGTTGGTGGGTGTAGACTGGGTGTGTTGGTGGGTGTTGGTGGGTGTAGTCTGGGTGTGATGATGGGTGTAGACTGGGTGTATTGGTGGGTGTAGCCGGGGTGTGTTGGTGGGTGTAGACTGGGTGTGTTGGTGGGTGTAGACTGGGTGTGTAGGTGGGTGTAGACTGGGTGTGTTGGTGGGTGTAGACTGGGTGTGTTGGTGGGTGTAGACTGGGTGTGTTGGTGGGTGTAGACTGGGTGTGTTGGTGGGTGTAGACTGGGTGTGTTGATGGGTGTAGACTGGGTGTGTTGGTGGGTGTAGACTGGGTGTGTTGGTGGGTGTAGACTGGGTGTGTAGGTGGGTGTAGACTGGGTGTGTTGGTGGGTGTAGCCTGGGTGTGTTGGTGGGTGTAGACTGAGTGTGTTGATGGGTGTAGACTGGGTGTGTTGATGGGTGTAGTCTGGGTGTGTTGGTGGGTGTAGACTGGGTGTGTTGGTGGGTGTAGTCTGGGTGTGTTGGTGGGTGTAGACTGGGTGTGTTGGTGTGTGTAGTCTGGGTGTGTAGGTGGGTGTAGTCTGGGTGTGTTGGTGGGTGTAGTCTGGGTGTGTTGGTGGGTGTAGCCTGGGTGTGTTGGTGGGTGTAGACTGGGTGTGTTTGTGGGTGTAGACTGGGTGTGTTGATGGGTGTAGACTGGGTGTGTTGATGGGTGTAGTCTGGGTGTGTTGGTGGGTGTAGTCTGGGTGTGTTGGTGGGTGTAGACTGGGTGTGTTGGTGGGTGTAGACTGGGTGTGTTGGTGGGTGTAGACTGGGTGTGTTGGTGGGTGTAGTCTGGGTGTGTAGGTGGGTGTAGTCTGGGTGTGTTGGTGGGTGTAGCCTGGGTGTGTTGATGGTTGTAGACTGGGTGTGTTGATGGTTGTAGACTGGGTGTGTTGGTGGGTGTAGTCTGGGTGTGTTGGTGGGTGTAGACTGGGTGTGTTGGTGGGTGTAGTCTGGGTGTGTTGATGGGTGTAGACTGGGTGTGTTGATGGGTGTAGACTGGGTGTGTTGGTGGGTGTAGTCTGGGTGTGTTGGTGGGTGTAGCCTGGGTGTGTTGGTGGGTGTAGACTGGGTGTGTTGATGGGTGTAGACTGGGTGTGTTGGTGGGTGTAGTCTGGGTGTGTTGGTGGGTGTAGACTGGGTGTGTTGGTGGGTGTAGACTGGGTGTGTTGATGGGTGTAGTCTGGGTGTGTTGGTGGGTGTAGCCTGGGTGTGTTGGTGGGTGTAGACTGGGTGTGTTGATGGGTGTAGTCTGGGTGTGTTTGTGGGTGTAGACTGGGTGTGTTTGTGGGTGTAGACTGGGTGTGTTGGTGGGTGTAGTCTGGGTGTGTTGGTGGGCGTAGACTGAGTGTGTTGGTGGGTGTAGTCTGGGTGTGTTGGTGGGTGTAGACTGGGTGTGTTGGTGGGTGTAGACTGGGTGTGTTTGTGGGTGTAGACTGGGTGTGTTGGTGGGTGTAGACTGGGTGTGTTGGTGGGTGTAGTCTGGGTGTGTTGGTGGGTGTAGCCGGGGTGTGTTGGTGGGTGTAGACTGGGTGTGTTGATGGGTGTAGTCTGGGTGTGTTGGTGGGTGTAGACTGGGTGTGTTGGTGGGTGTAGACTGGGTGTGTTGGTGGGTGTAGACTGGGTGTGTTGGTGGGTGTAGCCTGGGTGTGTTGGTGGGTGTAGCCTGGGTGTGTTGGTGGGTGTAGCCGGGGTGTGTTGGTGGGTGTAGCCGGGGTGTGTTGGTGGGTGTAGCCGGGGTGTGTTGGTGGGTGTAGCCGGGGTGTGTTGGTGGGTGTAGCCGGGGTGTGTTGGTGGGTGTAGACTGGGTGTGTTGATGGGTGTAGTCTGGGTGTGTTGGTGGGTGTAGACTGGGTGTGTTGGTGGGTGTAGCCGGGGTGTGTTGGTGGGTGTAGCCGGGGTGTGTTGGTGGGTGTAGCCGGGGTGTGTTGGTGGGTGTAGACTGGGTGTGTTGATGGGTGTAGCCTGGGTGTGTTGGTGGGTGTAGCCTGGGTGTGTTGGTGGGTGTAGACTGGGTGTGTTGGTGGGTGTAGACTGGGTGTGTTGGTGGGTGTAGCCTGGGTGTGTTGGTGGGTGTAGCCGGGGTGTATATCCCATATCAACGAGCCAGACAACACCTGCCTTGTCGTGGACTAACACGACCGCAACATACAGCGTTTTTTTCTTTCTGATATAACTTTAACACCACACCTCTCTCTCTCTCTCTCTCTCTCTCTCTCTCTCTCTCTCTCTCTCTCTCTCTCTCTCTCAAGCAAAGAAACAAATTCTTACCACACACACACACACACATACACACACACCCACACGCACCCACACGCACATATACAGCCTTTGCTAACACACACAAACACCCACACACACCGTTACCAAACATAACCTTTCCCTCCTCAAAAAAGCACCATTTTCTAACACACACACACACACACACACACACACACCGTAACTATCATAAAAATGCTCAGAAAGTCTTAGCGATAATAAAAAATGACTTACAATATTTTTCTACGTAAAGAAGTTGTGGTTAAAAATGTTTATAGCGCAAGTAAAATATCTTACTATGATTTATGAGGTGTAGCAGCCCTGAGCAGGAAACTGATGGAATATTATTTTCATTTACTAAAAAAAATAATTAATCAAACGTCTTGTGAGGGGGAAATCGTAAGGTGATTTCTCATTAGTTAAAGCCGCTTTGGGGAACTTATTTTTGTATGATGAAAACCTCTTAGTTTTTTCTTTTACTCTGAATGTTTTTTTTTTTAATCGGTTTTATGTATTAGTTGATGGTGTGAGGGCACCCCAAGGTTCACCCAGCTGTAAACGGGTACCGAACGTTACAGTTGTTGGCAGTGAAAGAGGTCGATTACAGTGGCGGGCTATGCTGTATCTTTATGTACCGAAGTCTTAGTTTACAGTAACGAGCCGTCAGACCTGTTGGAGGAGACGCTATCACTTATGTACAGTCCCCTTCACTAGTCCGTTTACAGGGCTCCTCGTATAAACATTCCACAAATCATTATCTCTGGGGTATTTGTTTTAATATTGCTTTACTTTGATTCCACAGTGTGTTTACTAATGCTAGTTTCCTTCTGTCGAATAAAAACAAACACAGGGTTGCCACACTGCACCGAACCTGACAAGCCACTGTAAACCCCACTAGTGCAGGGGGACTGTACATGACAAAACCAAGTGATAAGTGTGTATGATATCTGTGTGTGTGTGTGTGTGTGTGTGTGTGTGTGTGTGTAAGGTGTATATGAATGCAAATTAATTTAACCTTAAAATAAACAACAAAACTTTCTGAACCATGAACCACAGTCCTGTTATCAATTTTACAACAGCAAACTTCAATTCACCATCCTGTGAGTCACGGAGTTGGTTGAACGAAGTGGTAATATTTCAGGCTAGTTACACATGCCAGCCACTCTAACCTGATCACCCGCCAGCCACGACGTGAGTGTATTTACCCAGTGCTCGACAAACACGGCTCTGGGTGTTCATAGGAAGACTGTCAGTAGTGTTGATGTGATCTTGTCTTTCATCGCCCATGGTTTGGTAAATATGCTTCTAGTGGCTGGGGTGTCTGTCTGTCTCTACACGGTACGTTATCCTCCCCTCTCCTCCCCAACACCCATTACCCCCTCTCTCCCCCACACTACCCCCCCTCCCTCCTCAACACACTATTCTCCCCTCTCCCTCCCCAACACACTATCCTCCGCTCTCCCCAACACACTATCCTCCCCTCTCTTCAACACATTATCCTCCCCTCTCCCTTACACATTATCCTCCCCTCTCCCTTACACATTATCCTTCCCTCTCACCAACACACTATTCTCCCCTCTCCCTCCCCAACACACTATCCTCCGCTCTCCCCAACACACTATCCTCCCCTCTCTTCAACACATTATCCTCCCCTCTCCCTTACACATTATCCTCCCCTCTCCCTTACACATTATCCTTCCCTCTCACCAACACACTATTCTCCCCTCTCCCTCCCCAACACACTATCCTCCGCTCTCCCCAACACACTATCCTCCCCTCTTCCCAACACATTATCCTCCCCTCTCCTTACACATTATCCTCCCCTCTCCCTTACACATTATCCTTCCCTCTCCCCAACACACTATTCTCCCCTCTCCCTCCCCAACACACTATCCTCCGCTCTCCCCAACACACTATCCTCCCCTCTTCCCAACACACTATCCTCCCCTCTCTTCAACACATTATCCTCCCCTCTCCCTTACACATTATCCTTCCCTCTCCCCAACACACTATCCTCCCCTCTTACCAACACACTATCCTCCCCTCTCTTCAACACACTATCCTCCCCTCTTCCCAACACACTATCCTCCCCTCTCTTCAACACATTATCCTCCCCTCTCCCTTACACATTATCCTTCCCTCTCCCCAACACACTATCCTCCCCTCTTACCAACATACTATCCTCCCCTCTCTTCAACACATTATCCTCCCCTCTCCCTTACACATTATCCTCCCCTCTCCCTTACACATTATCCTTCCCTCTCCCCAACACACTATTCTCCCCTCTCCCTCCCCAACACACTATCCTCCCCTCTCCCCCCACACTACCTTCTCACAACACCGTACTGTTAATGCACCTTAAGCTTAGACCATCACAGTATCTCAAACATGACTGTTTTTCAATGCATAAGCGGCTTAACCATGGGTGTATCTGTCCTGGCCAGCTGTGTAGGAGTGTATTTGGGGAGGGGGTTTACCAACACCTTCTGGCGGGGTGTAGAGAGCATGTGGAGGAGAGAGAGTTTAATATAAGCTTGAAGTTGCTTGTGTATTGCGGAAAATTTGAAGGTAGGGTGTGTTGTTGTCCAGGTAGACTGTGTTGTTGTCCAGGTAGAGTGTGTTGTTGTCCAGGTAGAGTGTGTTGTTGTCCAGGTAGAGTGTGTTGTTGTTTGTCCCATCCAGTCTACAAATCATCTTAACATAAACAAAACGTAACCTAACCTAATCTAAGCTAAGCTATCCTATCCTAACCTAACCAACCTGACCTAAAAATCAAAACCTAACCAACAAACCTAACCTAACCAAACCTAACCTAACCAAACAAAACCTAACCATTCCAATTTTTTCCATTTCATTTTCGTTCAATTTTTACCTCGATAACAACCTCTTCTGGACAGCTTGAAGAATTCCTCACAGCAAAATTAGGTTCATTGTCGGTACACTGATAAGAAAACGGCGCTCTTATAATGTTTATTTTTACACTGATATATATTTACTATAACAGGTTTATATTATAATACTCTGTACTATTTACTTGATTTAATTCTCATCTGTATTCATATATTATTACTATACTGTATATACTCAGACATAACAACGATACTCAGACATAACAACGATACTCAGATATATAAATAACGATACTCAGACATATATGACGATACTCAAACATAACGATACTCAGACATAACAACGATACTCAGATATATAAATAATGATACTCAGACATATATGACGATACTCAAACATAACGATACTCAGACATAACGATACTCAGACATAACGATACTCAGACATAACGATACTCAGACATAACAATACTCAGACATAACGATACTCAGACATAACAATACTCAGACATAACAATACTCAAACATAACGATACTCAGACATAACGATACTCAGACATAACGATACTCAGACATAACAATACTCAGACATAACGATACTCAGACATAACAACGATACTCAGATATATAAATAACAATACTCAGACATATATGACGATACTCAAACATAACGATACTCAGACATAACAATACTCAGACATAACGATACTCAGACATAACGATACTCAGACATAACGATACTCAGACATAACAACGATACTCAGATATATAAATAACGATACTCAGACATATATGACGATACTCAAACATAACGATACTCAGACATAACGATACTCAGACATAACGATACTCAGACATAACGATACTCAGACATAACGATACTCAGACATAACGATACTCAAACATAACGATACTCAGACATAACAATACTCAGACATAACGGTACTCAGACATAACAATACTCAGACATAAACGATACTCAGACATAACGATACTCAAACATAACGATACTCAGACATAACGATACTCAAACATAACGATACTCAGACATAACAATACTCAGACATAACGATACTCAGACATAACGATGCTCAGACATAACGATACTCAGACATAACGATACTCAGACATAACGATACTCAGACATAACGATACTCAGACATAACAATACTCAGACATAACAATACTCAGACATAGCGATGCTCAGACATAACGATACTCAAACATAACGATACTCAGACACAACAATACTCAGACATAACGATGCTCAGACATAACAATACTCAGACATAACGATACTCAGACATAACGATACTCAGACATAACGATACTCAGACATAACGATACTAGACATAACGATACTCAGACATAACGATACTCAGACATAACGGTACCCACCACCTCACCTGACTATATAAAGTGTTTGTCTGACCACCACACCTTGTTCCTACAGGGAGAGTGCGGCTGTAGCTACCAGTGTGTACGGCTGGACGAGTATCTCCACAAGTACGAGTGTGTGTGTGACGACAACTGGAGGGTTGACGAGGATGGTCACACCTGCGTCCGTACGTATTGTTATCTTTAGTAGTACTGTGTGTATGTCCGTAGTCTGCCTTCAACGTCCGTAAGTACTGTATGTGTGTCCGTAGTCTGCCTTCAACGTCCGTAAGTACTGTATGTGTGTCCGTAGTCTGCCTCCGTCGTCCGTAAGTACTGTATGTGTGTCCGCAGTTTCCCTCCATTGTCCGTAAGTACTGTATGTGTCCGTAGTCTGCCTCCATCGTCCGAAAGTACTGTATGTGTGTCCGTAGTTTCCCTCCATCGTCCGTAAGTACTGTATGTGTGTCCGTAGTTTCCCTCCATCGTCTGTAAGTACTGTATGTGTGTCCGTAGTCTGCCTCCAACGTCCGTAAGTACTGTATGTGTGTCCGTAGTTTCCCTCCATCGTCCGTAAGTACTGTATGTGTGTCCGTAGTCTGCCTCCATCGTCCGTAAGTACTGTATGTGTGTCCGTAGTCTGCCTCCCTCGTCCGTAAGTACTGTATGTGTGTCTGTAGTTTCCCTCCAACGTCCGTAAGTACTGTATGTGTGTCCGCAGTTTCCCTCCATCGTCCGTAAGTACTGTATGTGTGTCCGTAGTCTGCCTCCATCGTCCGTAAGTACTGTATGTGTGTCCTTAGTCTGCCTCCAACGTCATGCCCTGAATTCCCTCTAAATAATGTTCTTTCGTTATCCCTAAAGTCTAAACTATGAAATAAGCCATTTAGCTACAGAGCGAGTTTTGTAGGAGACATCTTCACTACATAAGTCTCCTGTGAATAAGACTTGTGTTAAGGAATGGCGTCAAATTTTCCTGCGCTCTACCTATTGCGGTTTCTTTTCTTTTTCCCCCTATCTCCCCTCCCCCCCCCCCCTCCTCCCCATCTCTCCCCCATCCCGAGTCTCCCTCTCCCCGATCTATCTCTCTCCCCCAGTTCTCTCCCCCAGTTCCCTCCCCCAGTTCCCTCCCTCTCCCCCACCTACTGTGTACATGAGGCAATTTACTAATTATAAAAAGACATATTTTTACATACGAGGGAGAAAAATGCTCACTCATAACCCAGCACATTTTATATCACGTTATGGCCTTGATGACTGTACTTTTTTTATGAATTCATTTAGTGTGTGTGTGTGTGTGTGTGTGTGTGTTTGTTAACCCTCACTCTGACTGGATGAGGCAAAACAAGAGTCCAGAAATAAAAAAAGTTTTCCATTATGTCGGCAGCGTGTGTGTGTGGGACGGCTCCCAGACGTAGGAATATTTGACTAGCAATTAACTCTGAGCTCCTCTGCCTTGTGATGATGGAAACTGGATGATGTTTTGGTGATTTTGAGAGTAGTTATGCTTGTTTAGTGTGTTGTTTAACTTTTGAGTGTTAGAAGGAAGGTTTGGTTAGGTTAGTCCTCAACAACTGCTATTTACCAACTTGACACACACACACACACACACACACACACGGCATTAAAGTTTTTACAAGTTTTGATTACCTGAGACTATATCAGTAGCTGCCATAACTCTAACCTCTTTCACCTCCTTCCCTCCCTCCCTCCTTCCCTCCTTCCATCCTCCCCCTATCACACCACACCTACCCTCACCCCTTACCTGTGCTCGGCGAAAACTGAGACGACAGGTACAGATAAAAAGATCTAACCAGGTTTGTGGGTAGATTAGGTTATATCTCCCCATAGCCATCCCCTCAACCGCCACCCTACCCCTACTACGCCCTCAACCCTACCCCCCACTCCCCATCCCATAACTCACTCTACCTCTACACCCCACTCCACCCATAACCCCCACCCCATAACTCCCACCCCACAACCCACTCCACCCCTACCTCCTACCCCCCACTCCACCCCTACCTCCTACCCCCCATTCCACCCCTACCCCGTATCGTTTTCTGTTACTCTACGGAAATTAGATGTCAGTCCAGGAATTCAACAAGAAAATAACATGTCCAGACCAATACCTCCCCCCCCCCCTCCCATTCTGCCTGACGTTCTCGTTCTGGCTGACGTTTTGTTACACTGCACTACCTGGCGCTGACGTTTGTTATAATTATCGGGAGTGACTATTATTATTGTTATTATTATTATTATTGTTATTATTATTTCTACCTCTGGCATTCTTATCATGACCTACTGCTGACCTTCCTAACCTACCATGAACTTTGACCTTCCTAACATGACCTAATATGACCTTCCTAACTTAACCTAACCAAACCTAATATGACCCCTGACCTTCCTGACTTAACATGACCTTTGACCTTCCTAACCTAACATGACCTACTTCTGACCTTCTTAACCTAACCTAACTTAATATGACCTCTGACTTTCCTAACCTAACATGACCTTTGACCTTCCTAACCTAACATGACCTACTTCTGACCTTCTTAACCTAACCTAACTTAATATGACCTCTGACCTTCCTAACCTAACATGACCAACTTGTAACTTTCTTAACTTAACCTAATATGACCTCTGATCGTCCTAACCTAACCTGACCTTTGACCTACCTAACATGACCTATGAACTTCCTAACATGACCTACTTCTGACTTTCCTAACTTAACCTAATATGACCTCTGACTTTCCTAATCTAACATAACCTTTGACCTTCCTAACATGACCTACCTCTGACCTTCCTAACTTAACCTAATATGACCTCTGACCTTCCTAACCTTCCATGACCCTTGACCTTCCTAACATGACCTCTCTTTTCATTCAGTAGATAACAGCGTGGCGTACCCCCAGACCATCTATCTCTTCGTCATCATTATAGGCATCCTGCTGGTCATCTTCATCTCTGCCACTTCCATCTGTTGCTGTGAGTATGACCACACATTTGTATTGTTAATGGTCAGTGGTAGTAGTGGTTAAGGGATGGTGGTAGTGGTGGTTAGTGGTGGTGGTAGTTAGTTTGGGGTACTCATTTATTTCTCTCTTTCTTATAAATAAAGACACGTAATTTTTATTTTATTTTTCATGGTATTGTTGTTAATGTTATTGTCGTTATTGTTATTATTATTGTCATTCTTATTGTCTTTGATACTATTGTTTTTGTTATTGTTTTTGTTATTGTCGTTGTTGTTATTATTATTATTATTATCATTATCATTATTATTATTATTATTATATTATTATTATTATTAGTATTGTTGTTGTTTTCCTAACATTTCCTTCTCCTGGACATTAATCAGTGTTCCTTGTTGGCGTCACAGACAACCGCTACCAGAAGAAGAAGTTTGACCAGATCAGACGAGAGATCTTCAGCGGCGGACCAGAGATGCAGCTCAACCGACTGAGGAACGAAGGCGGGATGGTGACCGAGTATAACCCTAACTACGAGTTCGGTGGAGGGACCTGTACTATAAAGGACCTCAAGGAGATACCCAGAGAGAACCTCACCCTCGTCAAGTGAGTACCAGCATCCTACACTCCCGCATCCTTACACTCCCGCATCCTACACTCCCACATCCTTACACTCCCGCATCCTTACACTCCCGCATCCTATACACCCGCATCCTACACTCCTTAAAAGGATAAATCATTGTTTTCTTGGGGGTTAAGTCTTCGTACTCAAGAGGTTAAGTCTTCGTACTCAAGAGGTTAAGTCTTCGTATTCAAAAGGTTAAGTCTTCGTACTCAAGAGGTTAAGTCTTCGTACTCAAGAGGTTAAGTCTTCGTACTCAAGAGGTTAAGTCTTCGTACTCAAGGGGTTAATTCATCATATACAAAGTCCATGGTTGGTGAGCGGGGCGCCCCAAGTCGACCCTGTTGATGGGTAAATGATATAGTGAAGATGATAATATTTATAGTCATTGTTTCTCTCTGAGGACAATATATATATATTTATATATATATATATATATATATATATATATATATATATATATATATATATATATATATATATATATAACTTATAACATTAAAACCATTATTATGTATGTTTTAATTTGTATAGGAATGTGTATGTGTTTAATGTATATAGGAATGTACGTATACAGGGGGTGTATGTTCCTGATGTATATATGATTATGCATATGTTTAATGTATATATATAACTTATATATATAATTCACTGTCCGGGGTTAACCAAGATGGCGGTTCTGAGTGTTTCCCAGAATGCCTTGCGGTAAACAGACAGACGGCACCGGGACACATCGTGTTATGTTGTCGAGGCTCCGTCCCTTTGTGGGGCGGAGCACCATCATAACCACACAAATGTTTAGTCAGAACAGGTACAGTGTGTGTGTGTGGGAGGGTGGTGTTGGGGTGTGGGAGGGTGGTGTTGGTGTGTGGGGATGTGGGAGGAGGGTGTGTGGGAGGAGGGTTGGTTAGGAGGAGGGGTGCTGGTGTATGGGTGGGAGGAGGGTGTTTGTTTGTGGGTGTGTGGGTGGGATGAGGGTGTTGGTGTTTGGGGGTGTGTGTGGGGCGGAGGTGTTTGTGTGTGTGTGGTAGGTGGTGACAGTCTTTGTGTGTGTGTGAGTGAGTGTGTATATATATATATATATATATATATATATATATATATATATATATATATATATATATATATATATATATATATATATATATATATGTGTCTGTCTGTCTGTTCCTCCCTCGTCTACAGCAGCTTTGGAAAAATGGACGAGATTCTCCGGCAATATAAAGTGGCCGCTGCCGGTCGATACATCAGGGAGGAAAATATGTTGCGTTATCATGGTGAGTGTGGCAAATGTGGTGGTGTTGTGATATGTGGTGGTGGTATGGTGATGGTGGTGTGGTGATAAGTGAGGTGGTGTTGGTGATAAGTGATGTGGTGTGGTGTGTTGGTGTGGTGAGGTGATAAATGTGGTGGTTATGGTAATAAGTGAGGTGGTGAGATCGTGGTGGTATGGTGAAGGTGGTGGTATGATGGGAGGTGATGGTGTGGTGAAAGGTGTGGTGGTGTATGTTGGATGTGGTGGTGATTGTGTGGTGATAGTGGTAGTGTTGGTCGTGGCAGTGTGATGACAATGTTGATGAGGATAATAACATGATGATGATGATGATGATGATACTTCTTATGATAATGGTGATGACCAGGCAACGACAAAATGGCGTCAGAATCACCCTGAGACTATACATCAACTAAATAATATCTCTCTCCCTCTCTCCATCACCCCCTCCCCTACAAGGAACACAAGGTTATATGAGATATTATCGTAAGACACACAGTGACTCTCGACTCAGTCTGGTATTGACGTGTTAGGCCAGAGGAAGGAAGGAAGGTATCTATCTCTCTCTCTCTCTGCTGGCTGTACCTTACTGCCGCCCGCCTACCCTAATGTACGGTGTGTGTCCAATACTAGAGACATCTGCAGGGTAAAAGGTCAAAATATTACCCCGTCAGCTCTAAGACTCAGACCCAGGTGTTTAGACGTAATGGTTGGCAACATAAGACTCTGTGTCGTGGTGTAGTGAGCTGTGGTGGAGGAGTGAGCTGTGGTGGAGTAGTTAGCTGTGGTGGAGTATAGCTGTGGTGGAGGAGTGAGCTGTGGTGGAGGAGTGAGCTGTGGTGGAGTAGTTAGCTGTGGTGGAGTATAGCTGTGGTGGAGTAGTGAGCTGTGGTGGAGGAGTGAGCTGTGGTGGAGGAGTGAGCTGTGGTGGAGTAGTGAGTTGTGGTGGAGTGAGCTGTGGTGGAGGAGTGAGCTGTGGTGGAGTATAGCTCTGATGGGGTAGTGAGCTGCGGTGGAGTAGTTAGCTGTGGTGGAGGAGTGAGCTGCTGTGGAGTGAGCTATGTTGGAGTATAGCTGTGGTGGAGTAGTGAGCTGTGGTGGAGTAGTGAGCTGTGGTGGTGTAACGTGATGCACCGGTTAATTAATTAGATTGAGCTATACTCCCGCCCATCCTGAGAGGAGCAGAACCTTTCACGGAACCTGATTGTGGTGGTGGTGGTAGTGGTGGTGATAGTGGTGATGGTGGTGGTGGTGGTGATAGTGGTGGTGGTGATAGTGGTGGTGGTGGTGGTGATAGTGGTGGTGGTGATGGTGATGGTGGGTGGTGGTGGTGGTGATGGTGGTGGTGATAGTGGTGGTGGTGATAGTAGTGGTGGTGGTGGTGATAGTGGTGGTGGTGGTGGTGATAGTGGTGGTGGTGATGGTGGTGGTAGTGGTGGTGGTGGTGGTGATAGTGGTGGTGGTGATAGTGGTGGTGGTGGTGATGGTGATGGTGGTGGTGGTGATAGTGGTGGTGGTGGTGGTGGTGATAGTGGTGGTGATAGTGGTGGTGGTGATAGTGGTGGTGGTGATGGTGGTGTGGTGACAGTGGTGGTGATGGTGGTGATGGTAGTGGTGGTGATGGTGGTGGTGGTGATAGTGGTGGTGGTGGTGGTAGTGGTGGTGGTGATAGTGGTGGTGGTGGTGATGGTGGTGGTGGTGGTGGTGGTGATAGTGGTAGTGGTGATGGTGGTGGTGATGGTGGTGGTGGTGGTGATAGTGGTGGTGGTGATAGTGGTGGTGGTAGTGGTGGTGGTGGTGGTAGTGGTGGTGGTGGTGATAGTGGTAGTGGTGGGTGGTGATGGTGGTGGTGGTGGTGATAGTGGTGGTGGTGATAGTGGTGGTGGTGGTGGTGATGATGGTGGTGGTGGTGGTGATAGTGGTGGTGGTGGTGGTGGTGATAGTGGTGGTAGTGATAGTGGTGGTAGTGGTGATGGTGGTGGTGATAGTGGAGGTGGTGGTGGTGGTGGTGATAGTGGTGGTGGTAAAAGTGGTGGTGGTGATAGTGGTGGTGGTGGTGGTGATGGTGGTGATGGTGATAGTGGTGATAGTGGTGGTGGTGATAGTGGTGATAGTGGTGGTGGTGATAGTGGTGGTGATGATAGTGGTGGTGGTGGTGGTGGTGGTGGTGATAGTGGTGGTGGTGATAGTAGTGGTGGTGGTGGTTGTGGTGGTGGTGGTCATAGTGGTGGTGGTGGTGGTGATAGTGGTGGTGGTGGTGGTGGCGATAGTGGTGGTGGTGGTGGTGATAGCGGTGGTGGTGATAGTGGTGGTGGTGATAGTGGTGGTGGTGATAGTGGTGGTGGTGGTGATAGTGGTGGTGGTGATAGTGGTGGTGGTGCTTACATCTTAGAGAGGCTGTTACTGATATTAACACCCTCCTCGCCACCACACTCCCTCACCATCACACTCCACCACCACACTCCACCACCAAACTCCATCACCACCACACTCCACCACCACACTCCATCACCACCAGGCCACTAATGGGGTCTTGAGCTGGGTGGCGCCACAGAGGCTGGAGTGAGGTCGACCATGCCACTGTGGGTGATGATTACCCCCCTAGTGTGTGTGTGTGTGTTGTGTGTGTAACCCTCTCTACCAAATTACTCACTCTCCCCTCTCTCTCATTCACCTTCCTAGTTACCTCTCTCTCTCTCTCTCTCTCTCTCTCTCTCTCTCTCTCTCTCTCTCTTCATTGCTTCCCCTAGGGACGGTGGGGAGGGGAGGGCGCGAGGTGGTGAAATTTCCCCCCTCAGGTCACACGCCAGCGAGAGTTGAGAAATAATTTAACAGAAACGCCATTGTTGATGCTGGCTGATCCACACGCCTACACACGCCTTCAACCACGCCTTCACCCACGCCTACACACGCCTTCAACCACGCCTACACACGCCTTCAACCACGCCTTTAACCACGCCTACACACGCCTTCACCTACGCCTACACACGCCTTCACCCACGCCTTCAACCACGCCTTCAATCACGCCTTCAACCACGCCTACACCTGCCTTCAACCACGCCTACACACGCCTTCACCCACGCCTTCAACCACGCCTTCAACCACGCCTACACACGCCTTCAACCACGCCTACACACGCCTTCAACCGCACCAGCACACGCCCTTTCACGCCCTCAATCACGCCTACACGCGCCCTCATCCTCCTCACCTCACCTGCCTAACCTCACCTCCTTAACCTCACCTCCTTAACCTGACCGCCCTGACCTCAACTCACCTAACTTAACCTCATCTCACATGACGCAGGGATGTGGGTGTATCAGAACTAATCAGTGGTCACTTGTTGCATTTTATCACGACTGTAAAACAAAACTTAACATGAGTTTGGTCAAGTTTCCGACGGTCACTCTCCAGGAGGCCATCTTATGAGAGGTTAAGAGGTTATGGAGGTCATGTTGAAAGGTCAGTGGCATAGATAAAGACAGACAGAACCAATTAAGTTTATATGTGGTTGGGATTTTAAGCCAATTTAAGTGTAATCGTTGTTGAGTGTAATTGTTGTTGAGTGTAATTGAAATTGAGTGTAATCGTTGTTCAGTGTAATTTTAATTGAGTGTAATCGTTGTTGAGTGTAATTGTAATTGAGTGTAATGCTTGTTGAATTGGTAAGGTTAGGTGTTGTTACGTTAGGTTAGATTTGGTTAGGTTAGCTTGGCTTATATTTGCTTAGCTTAGCTTAGCTTTAGGGCGGTTAATCTTCAGGTGAAATAAGCTGGGGTGTCTAATCTTCAGGTGATGCATAGAAGGTTGAGTGTTCGGGGCAAGAGAGTTGTATCCCCGTGTGGGTGTTGACTTTACATGTCATTTGAATTTACAAGAAGGTTCCATGAAGATCACCAAGGCTGTTGGTGCAGAGAGAGAGAGAGAGAGAGAGAGAGAGAGAGAGAGAGAGAGAGAGAGCCATCATTCAGTACCTCCCATCTCAGAAGCCAAGTAATCAAATATTAATTACTTAGATTCTGATTCTCAAGGGTCACAAGTTTAGCGCCCTCCTCCCCTCCCCTCACCCCCTCTCCTCCCCCCCTCCCCTCACCCCCTCTCACCCCCTCTCCTCCCCCCCCTCCCCTCACCCCCTCCCCTCACCCCCTCCACTCCCCTCACCCCCTCCCCTCCCCTCCCCCTCACAGTGCAGGTAAACAGTGTATCTAGACAGTGTAGGTAAACAATGTATCTAGACAGTGCAGGTAAACAATGTATCTAGACAGTGCAGGTAAACAGTGTATCTAGACAGTGTAGGTAAACAGTGTATCTAGACAGTGTAGGTAAACAGTGTATCTAGACAGTGTAGGTAAACAGTGTATCTAGACAGTGTAGGTAAACAGTGTATCTAGACAGTGCAGGTAAACAGTGTATCTAGACAGTGTAGGTAAACAATGTAACTAGACAGTGTAGGTAAACAGTGTATCTAGACAGTGTAGGTAAACAGTGTATCTAGACAGTGTAGGTAAACAATGTATCTAGACAGTGTAGGTAAACAGTGTATCTAGACAGTGTAGGTAAACAATGTATCTTGGCAGTGGTAACAGTGTATCTAGCAGTAGGTAAACAATGTATCTTGGCAGTGTAGGTAAACAGTGTATCTAGACAGTACAGGTAAACAATGTATCTAGACAGTGTAGGTAAACAGTGTATCTAGACAGTGTAGGTAAACAATGTATCTAGACAGTGCAGGTAAACAGTGTATCTAGACAGTGTAGGTAAACAGTGTATCTAGACAGTGTAGGTAAACAATGTATCTAGACAGTGCAGGTAAACAGTGTATCTAGGCAGTGTAGGTAAACAGTGTATCTAGACAGTGTAGGTAAACAGTGTATCTAGACAGTGTAGGTAAACAGTGTATCTAGACAGTGTAGGTAAACAGTGTATCTAGACAGTGCAGGTAAACAGTGTATCTAGACAGTGCAGGTAAACAGTGTATCTAGACAGTGTAGGTAAACAGTGTATCTAGACAGTGCAGGTAAACAGTGTATCTAGACAGTGTAGGTAAACAGTGTATCTAGACAGTGTAGGTAAACAGTGTATCTAGACAGTGTAGGTAAACAGTGTATCTAGACAGTGGAAGTAAACAGTGTATCTAGACAGTGTAGGTAAACAGTGTATCTAGACAGTGTAGGTAAACAGTGTATCTAGACAGTGTAGGTAAACAGTGTATCTAGACAGTGTAGGTAAACAGTGTATCTAGACAGTGTAGGTAAACAGTGTATCTAGACAGTGTAGGTAAACAATGTATCTAGACAGTGTAGGTAAACAGTGTATCTAGACAGTGCAGGTAAACAGTGTATCTAGACAGTGTAGGTAAACAGTGTATCTAGACAGTGTAGGTAAACAATGTATCTAGACAGTGTAGGTAAACAGTGTATCTAGACAGTGTAGGTAAACAGTGTATCTAGACAGTGTAGGTAAACAGTGTATCTAGACAGTGCAGGTAAACAATGTATCTAGACAGTGTAGGTAAACAGTGTATCTAGACAGTGTAGGTAAACAGTGTATCTAGACAGTGTAGGTAAACAATGTATCTAGACAGTGCAGGTAAACAGTGTATCTAGACAGTGCAGGTAAACAGTGTATCTAGACAGTGCAGGTAAACAGTGTATCTAGACAGTGCAGGTAAACAGTGTATCTAGACAGTGCAGGTAAACAGTGTATCTAGACAGTGCAGGTAAACAATGTATCTAGACAGTGCAGGTAAACAATGTATCTAGACAGTGCAGGTAAACAGTGTATCTAGACAGTGTAGGTAAACAGTGTATCTAGACAGTGCAGGTAAACAATGTATCTAGACAGTGCAGGTAAACAGTGTATCTAGACAGTGCAGGTAAACAGTGTATCTAGACAGTGCAGGTAAACAATGTATCTAGACAGTGCAGGTAAACAGTGTATCTAGACAGTGCAGGTAAACAATGTATCTAGACAGTGCAGGTAAACAGTGTATCTAGACAGTGCAGGTAAACAGTGTATCTAGACAGTGCAGGTAAACAGTGTATCTAGACAGTGCAGGTAAACAGTGTATCTAGACAGTGTAGGTAAACAGTGTATCTAGACAGTGCAGGTAAACAGTGTATCTAGACAGTGCAGGTAAACAGTGTATCTAGACAGTGCAGGTAAACAGTGTATCTAGACAGTGCAGGTAAACAAACAATAGTAAACAATAAGGCAGTTCAAGGAAGGACAGACAGCCAACCAAGCCATCATTACCTTGAGTTGACAACCAAGTGTGTACATAACTGCTGGTGTTCACATGAAATATTACCCAGTGACACACACACACACACACAGAAGCCGTAATGTTGCCTTCTAAGGAATATTATAATATTTCGTTTCAAAACTGATTAAATTACTATAAAAAGACTTCAATTTTATTAATCTTGTAAGCCATGGTTGATTAGAATAGTTACATACAACAAAGCGATGAATGATTTAATGTTATAATCATGTCTGACCAAATATGGAAAACCTTAAAATGGCAACAGGAGCGGAAATTGTGTCATGACGTCAGGAACGGGCCGTGACGTCATGGAGCGTCTCAATGACGTCACGGCCAGAGGGGAAATTTTATTGGCTGTTGGGCACGAGTGGAGGTGGAGCGTTACTTCCTCCCCGCCCCCGCCCCTGTCACGCCCCCTTTCCTGCCCACACACACACGCCCTTCTTTATCCCCAACACACCCACTTTACCCCCAACACACCCTTATATATCTCCAACACACCCTTATATATCTCCAACACACCCTTATTTATCTCCAACACACCCTTATTTACCTCCAACACACCCACTTTACCTCCAACACACCCACTTTACCTTCAACATACCCTTATTTATCTCCAACACACCCTTATTTATCTCCAACACACCCTTATTTACCTCCAACACACCCACTTTACCTCCAACACACCCTTATTTATCTCCAACACACCCTTATTTATCTCCAACACCTTTATTTACCTCCAACACACCCACTTTACCTCCAACACACCCTTATTTACCTCCAACACACCCACTTTACCTCCAACACACCCTTATTTACCTCCAACACACCCACTTTACCTCCAACACACCCACTTTACCTCCAACACACCCACTTTATCTCCAACACACCCTTATTTACCTCCAACACACCCACTTTACCTTCAACACACCCTTATTTATCTCCAACACACCCTTATTTACCTCCAACACACCCACTTTACCTTCAACACACCCTTATTTATCTCCAACACACCCTTATTTATCTCCAACACACCCTTATTTACCTCCAACACACCCACTTTACCTCCAACACACCCTTATTTACCTCCAACACACCCACTTTACCTCCAACACACCCACTTTACCTCCAACACACCCACTTTACCTCCAACACACCCACTTTACCTCCAACACACCCTATTTACCTCCAACACACCCACTTTACCTCCAACACACCCTTATTTACCTCCAACACACCCACTTTACCTCCAACACACCCACTTTACCTCCAACACACCCACTTTACCTCCAACACACCCACTTTACCTTCAACACACCCTTATTTACCTCCAACACACCCACTTTACCTCCAACACACCCTTATTTACCTCCAACACACCCACTTTACCTCCAACACACCCACTTTACCTCCAACACACCCACTTTACCTTCAACACACCCTTATTTACCTCCAACACACCCACTTTACCTCCAACACACCCTTATTTACCTCCAACACACCCTTATTTACCTCCAACACACCCACTTTACCTCCAACACACCCACTTTACCTCCAACACACCCACTTTACCTTCAACACACCCACTTTACCTTCAACACACCCTTATTTACCTCCAACACACCCATATTTACCTCCAACACACCCACTTTACCTCCAACACATCCACTTTACCTTCAACACACCCACTTTACCTTCAACACACCCTTATTTACCTCCAACACGCCCATATTTACCTCCAACACACCCACTTTACCTTCAACACACCCTTATTTACCTCCAACATACCCTTATTTACCTCCAACATACCCTTACTTACCTCCAACACACCCACTTTACCTTCAACACACCCTTATTTACCTCCAACACACCCATATTTAACTCCAACACACCCACTTTACCTCCAACACACCCACTTTGCCTTCAACACACCCTTATTTACCTCCAACACACCCAGTTTACCTCCAACACACCCACTTTACCTTCAACACACCCTTATTTACCTCCAACACACCCACTTTACCTCCAACACACCCACTTTACCTTCAACACACCCTTATTTACCTACAACACACCCACTTTACCTTCAACACACCCTTATTTACCTCCAACACACCCTTATTTATATCCAACACACCCACTTTACCTCCAACACACCCTTATTTACCTCCAACACACCCACTTTACCTTCAACACACCCACTTTACCTTCAACACACCTTTATTTACCTCCAACACACCCTTATTTCCCTGCAACACACCCACTTTACCTTCAACACACCCTTATTTACCTCCAACACACCCTTATTTACCTCCAACACACCCACTTTACCTTCAACACACCCTTATTTACCTCCAACACACCCTTATTTACCTCCAACACACCCACTTTACCTCCAACACACCCTTATTTACCTCCAACACACCCACTTTACCTTCAACACACCCTTATTTACCTCCAACACACCCTTATTTCCCTCCAACACACCCACTTTACCTCCAACACACCCACTTTACCTCCAACACACCCACTTTACCTCCAACACACCCACTTTACCTCCAACACACCCTTATTTACCTCCAACACACCCACTTTACCTTCAACACACCCTTATTTACCTCCAACACACCCACTTTACCTTCAACACACCCTTATTTCCCTCCAACACACCCACTTTACCTTCAACACACCCTTATTTACCTCCAACACACCCACTTTACCTTCAACACACCCTTATTTACCTCCAACACACCCACTTTACCTTCAACACACCCTTATTTACCTCCAACACACCCACTTTACCTTCAACACACCCTTATTTACCTCCAACACACCCACTTTACCTTCAACACACCCTTATTTACCTCCAACGCACCCTTATTTACCTCTAACCTATGACCCACTACCCCTATATCCATACACATGGTCATACAGACTAACAGACACTAGAGTGTGTGTGTCGCCTGCTGGGTATAATAACACTGAATAAATGAGCATCTGTGAGCGAGATATGGTGAACTAGAGAGTCGAGCTACACAAGACAGTCGACAACACGAGACAGTCGACAACACGAGAGTCGACAATACTAATACTCGACAACACTAAAACTCGACAACACTAATACTCGACAACACTAATACTCGACAACACTAATACTCGACAACACTAATACTCGACAACACTAATACTCGACAACACTAATACTCGACAACACTAAAACTCGACAACACTAATACTCGACAACACTAATACTCGACAACACTAATACTCGACAACACTAATACTCGACAACACTAATACTCGACAACACTAATACTCGACAACACTAATACTCGACAACACTAAAACTCGACAACACTAATACTCGACGACACTAATACTCGACGACACTAATACTCGACAACACTAATACTCGACAACACTAATACTCGACAACACTAATACTCGACAACACTAATACTCGACAACACTAATACTCGACAACACTAATACTCGACAACACTAATACTCGACAACACTAATACTCGACAACACTAAAACTCGACAACACTAATACTCGACAACACTAATACTCGACAACATAGTTAAGCTCCGTGATATGAAACAGTGGCAGACAGACATTCATTCACGGTTCACTGAGTCACTCTCTCTATTCTAACACATTAACACTCAATCCTTAATCACACACACCCACACACACCCACACACACACACACTGAACTCTATTAAACTGTAGTGATATATTATGTAGACATGATATAGTGTTGTCTGTATAGGGTTAAGTCCTATGCCGCCTCTCCTGATCTGACTTCTGGAGGCTTTTCATACGGGTGAGGTGTTATTTTTTTTAGTGTATAATAATGGTGGTGGTAATGATAGGTTATTGTTCATCTTTGTGACATAGCTCTCTCTCTCTCTCTCTCTCTCTCTCTCTCTCTCTCTCTCTCTCTCTCTCTCTCTCTCGTTCGTAGTATCCTGTCGTTAACTCAGCTGTCAGGAAGTCCCTAGTTTGTAATCAGAGTTATTCATTTATCCGTTTATATCAGTGACCATCGTTCCATCTGTTGTGACGCTTCCATCATCATTAACATTCATCCTCTGCCTGCAATATTGTGTCTCTGAAGCCCTGCAGTTATTTCACCATACCTCTGTCTGTACCTCTGTCTGTACCTCTGTCTGTACCTCTATCTGTACCTCTGTCTGTACCTCTGTCTGTACCTCTGACTGTACCTCTATCTGTACCTCTGTCTGTACCTCTGACTGTACCTCTATCTGTACCTCTGTCTGTACCTCTGACTGTACCTCTGTCTGTACCTCTGTCTGTACCTCTGTCTGTACCTCTATCTGTACCTCTGTCTGTACCTCTATCTGTACCTCTGTCTGTACCTCTGACTGTACCTCTATCTGTACCTCTGTCTGTACCTCTGTCTGTACCTCTGACTGTACCTCTATCTGTACCTCTGTCTGTACCTCCATCTGTACCTCCATCTGTACCTCTGTCTGTACCTCTATTCTGTCTGTACCTCTGTCTGTACCTCTGTCTGTACCTCCATCTGTACCTCTGTCTGTACCTCTGTCTGTACCTCTATCTGTACCTCTGTCTGTACCTCTGTCAGAAGCGTCAACACCTGTCTTAATGGTGAGTGTTTGTTGGTAAATATTGTGTCTTCGAGTAGTCCAAATGAAGGTCTCCGATCCCATGTTTACAGTCGATCGTCTTTTGTTTTATCGACGCCATTTTGGATCATCTTGGTGTTTATATCATGTTTACCTCTCTGTCTGCCCTGTTTACCGTCACTACCATTACCTCCCACCACTACCACCATTACCTCCCACCACTACCACCATTACCTCCCACCACTACCACCATTATCTCCCACCACTACCACCATTACCTCCCACCACTACCACCATTATCTCCCACCACTACCACCATTACCTCCCACCACTACCACCATTACCTCCCACCACTAACACCATTACCTCCCACCACTACCACCATTACCTCCCACCACTAACACCATTACCTCCCACCACTACCACCATTACCTCCCACCACTAACACCATTACCTCCCACCACTACCACCATTACCTCCCACCACTAACACCATTACCTCCCACCACTACCACCATTACCTCCCACCACTACCACCATTACCTCCCACCACTACCACCATTACCTCCCACCACTAACACCATTACCTCCCACCACTACCACCATTACCTCCCACCACTAACACCATTACCTCCCACCACTACCACCATTACCTCCCACCACTAACACCATTACCTCCCACCACTACCACCATTACCTCCCACCACTAACACCATTACCTCCCACCACTACCACCATTACCTCCCACCACTAACACCATTACCTCCCACCACTACCACCATTACCTCCCACCACTAACACCATTACCTCCCACCACTAACACCATTACCTCCCACCACTACCACCATTACCTCCCACCACTAACACCATTACCTCCCACCACTACCACCATTACCTCCCACCACTACCACCATTACCTCCCACCACTACCCCTCCGGCTTGCACCACTTAACACCATTCCCGAAGCTGGTATAATGTCTTTCACTTCCTTCCTCCTCCTCCTCCTCCTCCTCCTCCTCCTCTTCTTCGAACAACTTAGGTCCACCTCGTAATTTTTTCCCCTTCCTTCGTTCCCTCCCTTCCTTCACCCCATCCCAGTCTTCGTTCCCTCCCTTCCTTCACCCCATCCCAGTCGTCGTTCCCTCCCTTCCTTCACCCCATCCCAGTCTTCGTTCCCTCCCTTCCTTCACCCCATCCCAGTCTTCGTTCCCTCCCTTCCTTCACCCCATCCCAGTTGTCGTTCCCTCCCTTCCTTCACCCCATCCCAGTCGTCGTTCCCTCCCTTCCTTCACCCCATCCCAGTCTTCGTTCCCTCCCTTCCTTCACCCCGTCCCTGTCTTCGTTCCCTCCCTTCCTTCACCCCGTCCCTGTCTTCGTTCCCTCCCTTCCTTCACCCCATCCCAGTCTTCGTTCCCTCCCTTCCTTCACCCCAGCCCAGTTGTCGTTCCCTCCCTTCCTTCACCCCATCCCTGCCATCATCCCCTCTTATCCCTTAACCACATCTTCATCATCATTATCTCTGTCCTGTCCCCTTTATCGTGGTATAATCTCATCACTTTAAAACGGGGGAGAGAGAGAGAGAGAGAGAGAGAGAGAGAGAGAGAGAGAGAGAGAGAGAGACAAATAAGAAGTTCTTCCATCCTCCTCCTCCTCCTTTCTTTCTCCCCACTACTCCTCCTCCTCCCCCTCCCCCCCTCCTCCCCCCACTCTTAATTGCACTCACCTCCAGCCTCTTGAGTCTTCCTGCTCCGTCTCTCTCTTCTCGCCCTCGTTTTTATTCCTAACTGGAGTGCCTCCCCCCTCCTCCCCCCTCCTCCCCACCTTCCTTCTCTCCCCCCTACACCTTCCTTCTCCCCATCCTCCTATCTCCTCCTCCGTTCTATCCTTCCTCCTCCTTCCCCTTTCCCCTACTCTCCCCTCCTCCTTCCCCACTCCAACCCAACCTAACCTAACCTAACCTAACCTAACCTAACCTAACCTAACCTGACCTAACCTAACCTAACCTAACCTAACCCAGCCTCCCAGGTAGTACTAAGGTGTTCAATCATCAGGTAAAATAAGCTTAAGTTTGAACTAATTTTCATCGTGTTATATATTCTTTTCCTCCATCGACCAATTTTAAAAACCTTCGGACAATCAGGTGGTAATGTTCCTGTTATATGTGGTAATTACAGGTGAACAGGTGGTAATGTTCCTGTTATATGTGGTAATTACAGGTGAACAGGTGGTAATGTTGCTGTTATATGTGGTAATTATAGGTGAACAGGTGGTAATGTTGCTGTTATATGTGGTAATTACAGGTGAACAGGTGGTAATGTTCCTGTTATATGTGGTAATTACAGGTGAACAGGTGGTAATGTTCCTGTTATATGTGGTAATTATAGGTGAACAAAAAGACGTCATTTGGTGGAAACAAAAGACGAAAACAAAACAAAAAGGAAAGTATTTAATATCCAGGACGCGTTTAACCCCTTTATTACGATGAGTTAAACCCTTTATTACGATGAGTTAACCCCTTTATTACGATGACTTAACCCCTTGAGTACGATGACTTAACACCCTTGAGTACGATGACTTAACCCCTTGAGTACGATGACTTAACCCCTTGAGTGGTGGTTAAGGGAAAGTATGGTAGGAAGTGAAGGTCTGTCACTCCCGAGGCTACTGATCACCTGACCTCCCTAAATATTAGAAAACGAGAGAGAGAGAGAGAGAGAGAGAGAGGTGTTGACAGGTGAGAAGTAGTCCAGGTGCCTTCTCTCCCGACTCATCCACCCCTCACACCCCAACCTCTCCCCCCTCCACCCCTCCCACCACCCTCTCCCCCTTTTCCCACTTGACCACCCTGACGAAGACTCGGTGGGCCGCGAAAAGGTCTAAATGCCTCGTTAGCGGTTAACGACTCTTGAGTGTGTGTGATTGAGTGAGTGAGGGTAAATGCTTCAGTGAGACCATCTGATCAATACAAACACACACACACACACACACACACACACACATCCCTATCCTCCTCCTCCTCCTCCTCCACACAGAATACCAAGTTATTCAGGTAATTGATCTTAATACCAGAAACTATTGCACCAAATTAATCATAATTACTCCAAGCTGTTATTGGAACATCTGATTTGCATACCTAAGTGTAATTGGTAACTCCAATGTAAGGAGAAAGCTCTTCAAACATAACACCAGCACGTAGAAGGACTCTGGAGAGATTAATGGGATCCTACAGGACTCCATCACGCAAGGCTAGACTGATTAATTATAGAAGCAAAACACAGAAATCCGATATAGTTCAGTTTGTACCTGTGTGAGTGAAGGTCATTTTTGTATATCAGTTCCTGGCTTGACATTAAAAGGTGAATTGGCGTCTTTTGATGTGAAGAATGGGAGCAGGTGAAGGAAGCAGGTGAAGGAAGCAGGTGAAGATGAAGTTTTATTATTAGGTGTTGCTAGGTGATTGTTCGCTTCGTTGAGTCACTTGTATGAGTCAGTTGTCCGTCTCAAGTTTGTAATATATTTGATACGATAGTTTAATGTGTTGTGCTGGCAGGAGGTGTTAGGTTAGTTTAGGTCAAGTCCAAACGATCCATCACTTGTTCTTAAGCTTCAGGCGAGAGTGTACCCTGGTGAACACTGCTGACGTCACGCTGTAGGATGACCTGCCCACCTGCCTCCTACGTTACCTCCACGCACACACCCACACACACTCAGGGAACCGGAGGCAAGTGGCGTGAGTAGATGGGAGTGGTCAGTGTAGCGGCACCACCATTAGACGACCATCATAACGACACACTTCTTCCTCCTCCCTCCTTTCTTCCCTTCCTTCTCCCTCCCTCTATCCTCCATCTCCCCTCCTTCCTTCTCCCCCTCCTCCCCCCCTCACCCTGGCCAGGCCCTCAACACAACTTTTCTCTCGTACCGCTGAGGTTAAAGTGTGAGGTAGCGTGAGACAACCTTGCCCTGTGGCGGAAAATCCTAGCGTCACACAACACTCTTGGTGCTTCTGGGAGTTGGGAGAATCCTAGCGCCACATTGCACTCTTGGTGCTTCTGGGAGCTGGGAGAATCCTAGCAACACATTGCACTCTTGGTGCTTCTGGGAGTTGGGAGAATCCTAGCACCATATAGCACTCATGGTACTTCTGGGAGCTGGGAGAAACCTAGCACCACATAGCACTCCAGGTGCTTCTGGGAGCTGGGAGAATCCTATCACCACATTGCACTCTTGGTGCTTCTGGGAATTGGGAGAATCCTAGCACCATATATCACTCATGGTGCTTCTGGGGCGTTGGGAGAATCCTAGCACCACATTGCACTCTTGGTGCTTCTGGGAGCTGGGAGAATCCTAGTACCACATAGCACTCTTGGTGCTTCTGGGAGCTGGGAGAATCCTAGTACCACATAGCACTCTTGGTGCTTCTGGGAGCTGGGCGAATCCTAGCAATACATTGCACTCTTGGTGCTTCTGGGAGCTGGGAGAATCCTAGCACCACATAGCACTCTTGGTGCTTCTGGGAGCTGGGAGAATCCTAGTACCACATAGCACTCTTGGTGCTTCTGGGAGCTGGGAGAATCCTAGCACCACATAGCACTCTTGGTGCTTCTGGGAGCTGGGCGAATCCTAGCAATACATTGCACTCTTGGTGCTTCTGGGAGCTGGGAGAATCCTAGCACCACATAGCACTCTTGGTGCTTCTGGGAGCTGGCAGAATCCTAGCGCTACATAGCACTCTTGGTGCTTACAGGATTTAAATACTTGTAATACAAGAGACAGACAAACAGAACAGGCGGAGGAAAAATAAGAGACAGAAAGCAGTGAGCAGGAAGAAAGAAAGAGAGAGAGAAAAAGGAAGAAGGAAAGAACAAACGAAAGAAAGGGAGAGGAGAGGAATAGAAAATAAATGGAAAGAGAGAGAAGATGAGAATATTGAGGCGGGAGCTTTTAGAGAGGGAGGGAGGGAGGGAGGGAGGGAGGGGCTGCGTTACCATGGTGCTGAAAATACTTTGTAGGATTCCGTGGGAAGCTCGGCAGGCGGGGAGGGGGGGGTAAGGTAGGTCGTGTTCCTTGCAGCCTGCAATTCCGTGTAACTCACCTTGTTCCTGTTGACCAAGTGGTTTTGTTGTTGCTCCTACATTCTTTACCCCCACACTGTGTCACCCCCCACACTGTCACCCCCACACTGTGTCACCCCCACACTGTCACCCCCACACTGTGTCACCCCCACACTGTGTCAACCCCCACACTGTCACCCCCACACTGTGTCACCCCCACACTGTGTCACCCCCACACTGTCACCCCCACACTGTGTCACCCACCACACTGGTCCACCCACCACACTGTGTCCACCCCACACTGTCACCCCACACTGTGTCCACCCACCACACTGTGTCAACCACACCACACTGTGTCCACCCCACCACACTGTGTCCACCCACCACACTGTGTCCACCCCACCAAACTGTGTCCACCCTACCACACTGTGTCCACCTCACCACACTGTGTCCACCCACCACACTGTGTCCACCCCACCACACTGTGTCCACCCCACCACACTGTGTCCACCCACCACACTGTGTCCACCCCGCCACACTGTGTCCACCCACCACACTGTGTCCACCTCACCACACTGTGTCCACCCTACCACACTGTGTCCACCCCACCACACTGTGTCCACCCCACCACACTGTGTCCACCCCACCACACTGTGTCCACCCCACCACACTGTGTCCACCCCACCACACTGTGTCCACCCCACCACACTGTGTCCACCCTACCACACTGTGTCCACCCCACCAAACTGTGTCCACCCTACCACACTGTGTCCACCCCACCACACTGTGTCCACCCCACCACACTGTGTCCAC
>CAUDMG010000378.1:0-25000 GCA_958450375.1 Homarus gammarus | reverse complement strand
GGGAAACCAGTTACCAGATGAACAACGATGCCATTGAGAAATCCGACTGCGTGTGAGATTTAGGAGAAATGATAAGTAGGAACCTTAAGCCCAGTAAGCAATGTGTTTATGCTCACAACAAGGCTAATAAAGTACTTGGGTTCATACAAAGGAGTGTTAGTTATAAGCCTAGCGAGGTCATCTTAAAACTACATCTTGCGCTTGTGAGACCTCACTTGGATTACGCAGTCCAATTCTGGTCACCGTATTACAGAATGGATATAGAATCCTTGGAAAGAATTCACAGGAGAATGACAAGACTAATCTCGGGCATTAGGAACCTTGAGTACAGAGACAGGTTAAAGCATCTTAATTTGCACTCCCTCGAGAGACGTCGAGTGAAGGGCGACATGATCGAGGTGTATAAATGGAAGTCAGGGCTAAACAAAGGGGACATTTCAAAGGTACTCAAACTTTCCAACCAGGAGCGAACTCGTAACAATGGTTTTAAATTCGACAAATTTAGATTTAGGCGTGAAATAGGTAAACAATGGTTTGGAAACAGAGTAGTGGATGAATGGAACAAGTTCCAAATATCATCATTAACTCGAATACGCTGAATAGCTTCAAACATAGGTTGGATGCATATATGAGCACTAGGGGTTGGGTGTAAACAGGACTGCCCAGTATGGGCCAATAGGCCCGCTGCAGTTTCCTCCATTCTTATGTTCTTAGACCTCTCTCTCCCTGTCTCTCCCATGGAAGGGGCTGTTGTCCCCTACATTGGAGGTGTCAGGCTTGCAGATGTCGTCACTAATCTGGGTGTGTCTGGTCAGGTGTCAGGTGTACTGGCTGGTAGGGTATTTTCCTGAATTAACACGGTTATGGCGTCGGCTTGAGTATTCATGGGTTGGTGAGAAATCTTCATTGTGACGTGACCTCTGTTGGGCCAGGTCTTAAGCTCACTAGTTACTGTAGGGTGGGTCAGCTTACGTGTGTGAACACCTGCTCACTCAGTTACTGCTATATGTGTTGTTCTTCTCTGGTTTGTAAGCTAAGGTCTGATACACATCACTCCTACACCCATACCATCATCCTCCACACTCCTACACCCATACCACCATCCTCCACACTCCTACACTTATACTACCATCCTCCACACTCCTACACCCATACCACCATCCTCCACACTCCTACACCCATACCACCATCCTCCACACTAATACACCCATACCACCATCCTCCACACTAATACACCCATACCACCATCCTCCACACTCCTACACCCACACCACCATCCTCCACACTCCTACACCCATACCACCATCCTCCACACTCCTACACCCATACCACCATCCTCCACACTCCTATACCCATACCACCATCCTCCACACTCCTACACCCATACCACCATCCTCCACACTCCTACACCCATACCACCATCCTCCACACTCCTACACCCATACCACCATCCTCCACACTCCTACACCCATACCACCATCCTCCACACTCCTACACCCTCTCTCTTCAGCAGCACCAGCAGCCAGAACCCCCAGCCGCTGGGCCTCCCTCAGGTCACAGGTGAGTCATTGTCAGAGCAGTCTATAGGGTTATGTGACTTACGATAGGAAGTGTATCCATTTCATGTTTGTGTCCGGGAGTCAATTTCTAGAAACGTCGATATAAGTATTTATTAATGTGTCCATATCATTCAGTTAACTAATAAATAGCTGTGCTTAGAAGAATTGGAAGATTTCCACTAAGAATATAATACCAAGATAAATAACTAATCGGCCACGGTACCAAACTTTAGTCACTTTACAATCCTACAACTAATAAATTCCACCTATACCTCTACCCAAGTTCACCCTTATTACAGGATGGTGGAATGGGTGTAGGAGTGTGGAGGGATGGTGATATAGATGTAGGAGTGTGGAGGGATGGTGGAATGGGTGTAGGAGTGTGGAGGGATGGTGATATAGATGTAGGAGTGTGGAGGGATGATGGAATGGTTGGAGGAGTGTGGAGGGATGGTGATATAGGTGTAGGAGTGTGGAGGGATGGTGATATAGATGTAGGAGTGTGGAGGGATGGTGACATAGATGTAGGAGTGTGGAGGGATGGTGGAATGGGTGTAGAAGTGTGGAGGGATGGTGATATAGGTGTAGGAGTGTGGAGGGATGGTGATATAGGTGTAGGAGTGTGGAGGGATGGTGGAATGGGTGTAGAAGTGTGGAGGGATGGTGATATAGGTGTAGGAGTGTGGAGGGATGGTGATATAGGTGTAGGAGTGTGGAGGGATGGTGATATAGGTGTAGGAGTGTGGAGGGATGGTGGAATGGGTGTAGGAGTGTGGAGGGATGGTGATATAGATGTAGGAGTGTGGAGGGATGGTGGAATGGGTGTAGGAGTGTGGAGGGATGGTGGAATGGGTGTAGAAGTGTGGAGGGATGGTGATATAGATGTAGGAGTGTGGAGGGATGGTGGAATGGGTGTAGGAGTGTGGAGGTATGGTGATATAGGTGTAAGAGTGTGGAGGGATGGTGGAATGGGGGTAGGAGTGTGGAGGGATGGTGATATAGGTGTAGGAGTGTGGAGGGATGGTGGAATGGGTGTAGGAGTGTGGAGGGATGGTGATATAGATGTAGGAGTGTGGAGGGATGGTGGAATGGGTGTAGAAGTGTGGAGGGATGGTGATATAGATGTAGGAGTGTGGAGGGATGGTGGAATGGTTGGAGGAGTGTGGAGGGATGGTGATATAGATGTAGGAGTGTGGAGGGATGATGGAATGGGTGTAAGAGTGTGGAGGGATGGTGATATCGGTGTAGGAGTGTGGAGGGATGGTGGAATGGGTGTAGGAGTGTGGAGGTATGGTGATATAGGTGTAAGAGTGTGGAGGGATGGTGGAATGGGGGTAGGAGTGTGGAGGGATGGTGATATAGGTGTAGGAGTGTGGAGGGATGGTGGAATGGGTGTAGGAGTGTGGAGGGATGGTGATATAGATGTAGGAGTGTGGAGGGATGACGGAATGGTTGGAGGAGTGTGGAGGGATGGTGATATAGATGTAGGAGTGTGGAGGGATGATGGAATGGGTGTAAGAGTGTGGAGGGATGGTGATATCGGTGTAGGAGTGTGGAGGGATGGTGGAATGGGTGTAGGAGTGTGGAGGTATGGTGATATAGGTGTAAGAGTGTGGAGGGATGGTGGAATGGGTGTAGGAGTGTGGAGGGATGGTGATATAGGTGTAGGAGTGTGGAGGGATGGTGGAATGGGTGTAGGAGTGTGGAGGTATGGTGATATAGGTGTAGGAGTGTGGAGGGATGGTGGAATGGGGGTAGGAGTGTGGAGGGATGGTGATATAGGTGTAGGAGTGTGGAGGGATGGTGGAATGGGTGTAGGAGTGTGGAGGATGGTGATATAGGTGTAGGAGTGTGGAGGGATGGGTATGGTGTAGAGTGTGGAGGGATGGTGGTATAGGTGTAGGAGTGTGGAGGGATGGTGATATAGGTGTAGGAGTGTGGAGGGATGGTGATATAGGTGTAGGAGTGTGGAGGGATGGTGATATAGGTGTAGGAGTGTGGAGGGATGGTGGAATGGGTGTAGGAGTGTGGAGGGATGGTGATATAGATGTAGGAGTGTGGAGGGATGGTGGAATGGGTGTAGGAGTGTGGAGGGATGGTGATATAGATGTAGGAGTGTGGAGGGATGGTGGAATGGGTGTAGGAGTGTGGAGGGATGGTGGAATGGGTGTAGAAGTGTGGAGGGATGGTGATATAGATGTAGGAGTGTGGAGGGATGGTGGAATGGGTGTAGGAGTGTGGAGGTATGGTGATATAGGTGTAAGAGTGTGGAGGGATGGTGGAATGGGGGTAGGAGTGTGGAGGGATGGTGATATAGGTGTAGGAGTGTGGAGGGATGGTGGAATGGGTGTAGGAGTGTGGAGGGATGGTGATATAGATGTAGGAGTGTGGAGGGATGGTGGAATGGGTGTAGAAGTGTGGAGGGATGGTGATATAGGTGTAGGAGTGTGGAGGGATGGTGGAATGGGTGTAGGAGTGTGGAGGGATGGTGATATAGATGTAGGAGTGTGGAGGGATGACGGAATGGTTGGAGGAGTGTGGAGGGATGGTGATATAGATGTAGGAGTGTGGAGGGATGATGGAATGGGTGTAAGAGTGTGGAGGGATGGTGATATCGGTGTAGGAGTGTGGAGGGATGGTGGAATGGGTGTAGGAGTGTGGAGGTATGGTGATATAGGTGTAAGAGTGTGGAGGGATGGTGGAATGGGGGTAGGAGTGTGGAGGGATGGTGATATAGGTGTAGGAGTGTGGAGGGATGGTGGAATGGGTGTAGGAGTGTGGAGGTATGGTGATATAGGTGTAAGAGTGTGGAGGGATGGTGGAATGGGGGTAGGAGTGTGGAGGGATGGTGATATAGGTGTAGGAGTGTGGAGGGATGGTGGAATGGGGGTAGGAGTGTGGAGGATGGTGATATAGGTGTAGGAGTGTGGAGGGATGGTGGTATAGGTGTAGGAGTGTGGAGGGATGGTGGTACGGGTGTAGGAGTGTGGAGGGATGGTGATATAGGTGTAGGAGTGTGGAGGGATGGTGATATAGATGTAGGAGTGTGGAGGGATGGTGATGTAGGTGTAGGAGTGTGGAGGGATGGTGATATAGGTGTAGGAGTGTGGAGGGATGGTGGTATAGGTGTAGGAGTGTGGAGGTATGGTGGTATAGGTGTAGGAGTGTGGAGGGATGGTGGTACGGGTGTAGGAGTGTGGAGGGATGGTGATATAGGTGTAGGAGTGTGGAGGGATGGTGGTACGGGTGTAGGAGTGTGGAGGGATGGTGATATAGATGTAGGAGTGTGGAGGGATGGTGGTATGGGTGTAGGAGTGTGGAGGGATGGTGATATGGGTGTAGTAGTGCGGAGGGATGGTGATATAGATGTAGGAGTGTGGAGGGATGGTGATATAGATGTAGGAGTGTGGAGGGATGGTGGTATGGGTGTAGAAGTGTGGAGGGATGGTGGTATGGGTGTAGAAGTGTGGAGGGATGGTGATATAGGTGTAGGAGTGTGGAGGGATGGTGGTATGGGTGTAGGAGTGTGGAAGGATGGTGGTATAGGTGTAGGAGTGTGGAGGGATGGTGGTATGGGTGTAGAAGTGTGGAGGGATGGTGATATAGGTGTAGGAGTGTGGAGGGATGGTGATATAGGTGTAGGAGTGTGGAGGGATGGTGGTATGGGTGTAGGAGTGTGGAGGGATGGTGATATAGATGTAGGAGTGTGGAGGGATGGTGATATAGGTGTAGGAGTGTGGAGGGATGGTGATATAGATGTAGGAGTGTGGAGGGATGGTGATATAGGTGTAGGAGTGTGGAGGGATGGTGGTATGGGTGTAGAAGTGTGGAGGGATGGTGATACAGGTGTAGGAGTGTGGAGGGATGGTGATATAGGTGTAGGAGTGTGGAGGGATGGTGGTACGGGTGTAGGAGTGTGGAGGGATGGTGATATAGGTGTAGGAGTGTGGAGGGATGGTGATATAGATGTAGGAGTGTGGAGGGATGGTGGTATGGGTGTAGAAGTGTGGAGGGATGGTGATATAGGTGTAGGAGTGTGGAGGGATGGTGGTATGGGTGTAGAAGTGTGGAGGGATGGTGGTATGGGTGTAGAAGTGTGGAGGGATGGTGATTTAGGTGTAGGAGTGTGGAGGGATGGTGATTTAGGTGTAGGAGTGTGGAGGGATGGTGATATAGATGTAGGAGTGTGGAGGTATGGTGGTATGGGTGTAGGAGTGTGGAGGGATGGTGATATAGATGTAGGAGGGTGGAGGGATGGTGGTATGGTTGTAGAAGTGTGGAGGGATGGTGATATAGATGTAGGAGTGTGGAGGGATGGTGGTATGGGTGTAGGAGTGTGGAGGGATGGTGATATGGGTGTAGTAGTGCGGAGGGATGGTGATATAGATGTAGGAGTGTGGAGGTATGGTGATATAGGTGTAGGAGTGTGGAGGGATGGTGATATAGGTGTAGGAGTGTGGAGGGATGGTGATATAGGTGTAGGAGTGTGGAGGTATGGTGATATAGGTGTAAGAGTGTGGAGGGATGGTGATATAGATGTAGGAGTGTGGAGGGATGGTGGTACGGGTGTAGGAGTGTGGAGGGATGGTGATATGGGTGTAGGAGTGTGGAGGGATGGTGATATGGGTGTAGTAGTGCGGAGGGATGGTGATATAGATGTAGGAGTGTGGAGGGATGGTGATATAGATGTAGGAGTGTGGAGGGATGGTGGTATGGGTGTAGAAGTGTGGAGGGATGGTGATATAGGTGTAGGAGTGTGGAGGGATGGTGATATAGATGTAGGAGTGTGGAGGGATGGTGGAATGGGTGTAGGAGTGTGGAAGGATGGTGGTATAGGTGTAGGAGTGTGGAGGGATGGTGATATAGATGTAGGAGTGTGGAGGGATGGTGGTACGGGTGTAGGAGTGTGGAGGGATGGTGATATAGATGTAGGAGTGTGGAGGGATGGTGGTACGGGTGTAGGAGTGTGGAGGGATGGTGATATAGGTGTAGGAGTGTGGAGGGATGGTGGTATGGGTGTAGAAGTGTGGAAGGATGGTGGTATGGGTGTAGAAGTGTGGAGGGATGGTGATATGGGTGTAGGAGTGTGGAGGGATGGTGATATGGGTGTAGAAGTGATGGGAATTGTGGTGTTGGTCAACTGTAACTGGATCCACAGAAGCACACGCCCCCTGGCCCAACCTTGCTACGCCCAGACCGGCACTTATCCCCGACACTACATTCCTCTCTCCATCCTCTTACTTACAACTACCCCATCTCTACTATCTCTCCTCAAACAATTAAATTGAAAGTCATGCAAAAGGAATTTGGCTGCAGGATTCGGGAAAATCAGAGGGAAAGCGCGCCTGGCCACAAGGAATCTTTCTGTATTTAAAAAAAAAAAAAAAAAAAAAAAAAAAAAAGAGGTGAAAGAAGGTTGGTGGACGTAGGGGAAAAAAAATATAGTAGGGAAGTTAGCGAACTGGAGAGGGAGGGAATAGATGCAAGGATGACCGTCTTGCAATCTGAATAGTTAAGCAAGATACGTGTGTGTGTTTGTGTGTGTGTATACAAATGTACTGGGTATGTCGATGAACTAAGAAAATGTAGGCTATTTTAGTCCCGTTGTTTTCTGTACAAAGTGATCAGTTTAACTGTTCTAGTTGGCTACCCTCGACGACGGCTTTGACACTGTGAAACATGTCTTCTTTCATGTTTTTTTTTTTTTTTTTTTTCGGGGAATAGCCCACCCGGGCAGAGGTCATCGACCCACAACGGGCAATAGGGAGCAAAAAAATAAGTGTAAAAACAAATTAAAAATAGAAATGAAAAAAAATATATTAATCTACACCACGAGGATGACGGAAAAACAGCTATTTGAAGTGAGACAGATTGTATGAGTATGAAAACACAGAAGAAGGCAGAGCATTCTATAGTTTGGCTGTGTGAGGAAAGAAGGAGGTACTATAACGGGTTATTCAAGTGTGATCGACAACCACAGAGAAACGGTGGGCACCGCGGGCAAGACGTTTGTTACGAGCCCACGGCCTTGCCGGCGGTATGCAGGATGTCAAATCCACCGAACATTGCCCGTTAAAGTACCTGGAAAAGAGTGTGTGTGAAGCAACATTGCGGCGAAGAGAAGGGGAAGAAACATTATCAACTAAAGGAGGAGAGTTAATAAGACGAAATGCCTTTGATTCCACTCTATCTAACAGTTAGGACGAATGAATCCCTCATATACTTGAAGCAACTGCTCAGGAGTGAAGTAGCTACGACATCTGTACAGCATTCCCAGCTTTCGGGAGGAAGCTTTAGCAATGTTGAGGATGTGTGGCTTCCATGACATATTAGAGGAAATAGTGAGGCCTAGCTTATCTATTTTAGAATTTGGCAAAATGATTGAGTCCTGAAATGTGATTGGTGGGAGATCATCTAAATTTGGGAAATGTAAATGATAAATTCTGAGTTTTATTACTATTGAATTTAACCAAGTTTCTACCTCCCCATTCGGAGTTGCTGCACAGATCTGCATTAATAGATGTAATGATATCAGCTCTGAAACAGATCTAATTTGAGAGTTAGGAGGAAGGGAAAATGTGAAGAAGAGTGAAGAGTCGACTCATCAGCGTAAGAATGATAGAATTAGTTGTAGTGTGAAGTAAATCATTGATATAAAGAAGGAAGAGAGTAGGTGAAAGAACAGAACCCTGTGGGACGCCACTATTGGTAAAGAGAAAGCGAGAGATCGATCCCTCGACAACAACTGCCATGGATCGGTTCTCAAGGAAGCTAGAGATTTGAGAACAAAGTGGGGAAGAGAAACCACAAGAAGGAAGTTTAGAAAGCAGATTTGTGCCATACCCTGTTAAATGCTTTGGGGATGTCAAGGGCCACGACGAAAGTTTCCCCTAAGTTCCCCTAAGAGAGGGTGACCAAAGATGGGTGCAGTAGGAGAGCAGATCACCAATAGATCACTCCTGACGAAAGTCATACTAGTGATCCGACAAAAGAGAATGGAGTTCAAGGTGACGGAGAAAATTGGAATTGGAATGGTCACCCTTCTTCGGGATGAGCTGAACTGAGGCATGCGTCCTAGAAGAACGAAAGGTTTGGGTTTTGAGGTAAAGACGAAAGAGGCGAGGGAACACAGGGGACAGAACTTCAGCACACTCCCTCAGAACACGAGGGGGTATTCCGTCCGGTCCATACGCCTTACTCGCATCCAACCTGGATAACACACCAGCAACCCTACGAGTGGAGATTATAAGAAAGTGCATAGGTTCAGTAGGAGGAGCAGGAGGGATAGAGTTGGAATCGTCTAATGTGGAGTTAGAGGAGAATAAGGTGCCAAAGAGATTGGCTTTATCAGGGGAGGAGTTGGCTATAGCGTTATCATGTCGGAAGAGAGGAGGAAAAGAGGGAGTGCAGTAGTAATTACAGATGTTTTTGGTTAAGGACCAGAAGGATTTACTAGAAGAAGAGCTAGTCAGGACAGTGGCCTTTCTTTTTATAAAATTTCGCTTGGCCCTACGAAGAATAGCCTTACAAAGATTCCTAGAAGTAATGAAAGAGGAGTGGGTAATAGGAGAGTGATAGTTTCATAACTTGATATGCATAACTTGATATGCAAGAGCACAGGAGCGATCAAACCATGTGTCATGGGTTGCGTTAGGCTTACCCACGCAACCAACTCCAAAATTTGTTTTACTAGAGATAAGACGCCCGGCGAGGCATAACTGGGACATGTAGTTTCAATTAGTGGTATGTTAGCCAGCCTTTAGTGCGGTGGGCAGTGGAACAGTGTTGTACTGTTCATCGCTTCACACCCAAAAACTTCATTTTAAGTAGTATCCCCTGGTCTATGGCATAGTTAAGACGTCGTCTCCATCCTCTCCCTCCTGAAAGGGGGCGGTACACCACACCACACAGAGTCCTCCTCCGCCACTTTGTCCTGTGAACCGTCGTCGACACGAGACTAAGCGTGTTAACCTAGGTTGTTATCCCCGTGGAAATATCACATGTGGATGCCTGGTTACAACAAGAGCAATCCACGCTGGCCTATCAAACCTACAGTAAATGGTTAGTCAATTCACGCTGACAGAGTTCTCCTGCACGACACCCGTCTACAGTGACCGTGATCGACACGAGACTAAGTGTGTTAACCTAGGTTTGTTATCCCCGTAGAAATATCACGTGTGGAAGCCTGGTTCGACAAAAGCAATCCAGGCTGGTCTATTGCACGTAAATGGTTAATTCAATTCACGCTTACCAGTTCTCCTTGCTGCGAAACCGCCTACAGTGACTGTCAGTGACGCGAGACTATGTGTGGTAACCCAAGAGTACTTTTTGTTGTTATGGCCGTGGAAAGAAGTTCTTGTGATGAAGCCTGGTTGTAACAAAAGCAATCCAGGCTGGCAGTAAATGTACCACTTGAAGAATTAAGGCTCTGTTAAGTCATACCCACAGTAGAGTAATCACATGTGTCCCTAAGTTGAAAATTCCCTCTTTTAGAAGATTAATTTTATTACAGCGTGAACGTGAGTGAATCATATATCCATGCAAATTGTAAATCATTGTATAGAAGATTGACAAATAAATGTAAGTGCAATTATCTGCCCGTATCTGTGATCCTATCTTATTATCACTAAAGATAATGACTGATTGGTTATGACAAAGTATAACCAATAACTGAGATAGATGTTGGAAATTAATGGAATTCATTAAATCATCATTTATCAAGTATAAATCATGGAATGTCGAGTGGTGGAGTGAACTTCTACGTAGACACGTCATAATCTCCTGTAAGTAATCAGTGTGAAGGTATCGAACTCTACGGTAAGAAAAAAGAAATACGACATATTATTATCTTTATATAATATAATCTACTCCTACTACCACAGATTCACCCAGAACCATGACACCATGACTGTAAAGTGAAATTTTAGGTAGAAGATGGGATAAATGCACTCATACCACCCCGTATAACCCCAGCAATGCTGTCAGCACATACCGAGGCGTCCCGAGTGAAAAAGCAACATTCATCCCAAGGAAAGTCGGTGAAGAATTCTCGGTGTTGGGGTGTATGGATAGCAACGACTCATGGCAAGAAGTGAGATAGTCAAAGAGTGCTAAATAGTTGGTAGAGCTGGGAGAACATTATATGTTACCGCCCTAGTAAGATAAACTAGAAGAGAGAGAAAAAGAGGGATAGCCACAGTAAGATAAACTAGATGAGAGAGACAAAGGGTGAGAGGAGAAACAGAATGTTGACAACGAACTTTGCTGAGGTGTTAAATGGCACGAAGGCCACATGTTACTAAGCCAGATGGAGCTTGTAGTAGAGGGACAGTCTATCGCCGTCTACTGTAAAGGCAACATCTTGATTCTCGCCCACAACAGTTTCCCGCAGGACATTATATTTGTTCTCGTTGGTCTAACCCAAGACCCCAGAACGTGAGTGTGGTTGTGAACTGTTGAATCCTCTGAGAACTCTAAATAACTTTAATAAGTGTAATTATGTACTGTATATTGATAGTATTATTCAAACTGTGTCCTGATGTACCAGCAGTTGTTATATGTGAATTGTATTCAACAGGTTTTGACCGAATTATACTCATCGCGTCAACGACAAGGGTCTTATTATCCAGCACAAACCAATAACGCTCCTATGAGCGTTAACAGTCAAAACGTGGGTCCTATAGTCTGCCGATACAGTCTACTGAGAACTGGCGAGTGACGTCGACGGACCTTCAGCGGGGCCCTTTCCCTCCGGCACCCAACACACCCCGCAGCAGGAGAGCCGCCCTAGCCCTTTGTGTGAATTTGTGAATTGAATTGAATTGAAACAGTTTATTTAGCCAGAAAAAAACAGAGATACAGAGTGGATAATAATAACAATATAATAATAGTTAACCACAGCGAAAAGCGGTTGTGGGTTGAATACGGTGTGTAGCATTCCTATACAGTATGTACGTAGAAAACGTGACGCCTCTGTAGGTGGGTCCAGTGCCAGCCATTTCAGAAAGGACTGGTCTCGGTGCCAAAATTGTTCGTACAGGCACGCGGGAGTGTTATCGTTCATTCTGGACAGGCACGCCGCCTGCTGCGTGGACCTCATGTCATGAAAGAGAGTGGACTCTGTGTCAATAATATTCGTACGAACACGCGGGAGAGATAGTGATCAAAGCGTAAAGACAATTAGGTAACGTTGTGTAAGTAAGTAGTGGGGGGCCCTATATAGGTTGAGAATACGAAATAGAATACATTCAATGGAATATATCTATTTCAGTATATTGGGATGAGCCAGTTAACAATAAATGTAAGCATGGGCTCTGCAGTAGTGTTTGTGACATCAGTTTTGTGTAAGGAGTCCCTGCATTGATTGTGTGGTCTCTGTGGTCGTGTTAAGTGTGACATCACTCGTGCGTATGGCACGTCATGTATTTGAGGGATATCACTCGTTCGTATGGCACGTGCTTGTGTGACGTCACTCGTGCATATAGCACTGTTTGTGTGAAGTCACTTGTGCGTATGGCACATTTGTGTGAAGTTACTCGTGCGTATGGCACACATGAAAGTGTCACTTGTGCGTATGGCACTGTTTGTGTGAAGTCACTCGTGCATATGGCACTGTTTGTGAGACGTCATTCGTGTGTATGGCACTGCGTGACGCCACTCGTGCATATGGCACTGTTTGGGTGACGTCACTCGTACGTATGGCACGCGTCAGTGTGACATCTCCAATTGTGTGATATCAGTGATCGTGGGACGTCACCATGAGCAGTAGCTGCTACTAAGCGTTACTGCATACATTTATCGAGCAAGACAGATCACGCTCGTTGTTCTGGTAGTCATGGACATGGAAGGAAACGAGTCAAAAATGAGACGAGGCAGCGATGATGCAGAACGTCACCGAAGGTATGAATCGACTACAAAGTAAGGGCAGCACAGAACTAAGTGATAGCAATGCCAACCTACAAAAGGAGGACCTCAAAAGAATAACTCAGGAACCCATAGCCACTGAGACACCGGCCGATGCAACATCACACTTTACAGACGGCTCGGTGGACCAAAACATCATATATCCCGAGCTGCTTTCTACGCCCAAGGTCAGACCCTCCGATGGAAACTTTCTAATGACTGCTCCACCCTACAAACAGAGTTAGTAGCAATCTCAAAGGCCCAAACAAACCACATTCACTACCTTCTCCGGGTCATCACACGATACCCACCACCCAGATAACCTAGGAAGTATCCTCCCCAGCAAGTGCGGACCCCAGTTCGGGGGGGGGGGGGCGCCACTCCGAAACTGACCGCATCCAAGAGTGGGGGTTGGTGGTAAGCGTTCACTGATCGAGGGTCCACTTATACTTGCAAACCTGCAGTATCCTTTCATATCTGCAGGTAGGATAACATCCATCCCCAATCCGGCCTGGCTGCTCCAAGAGCTCCAGCCGGAACCACCAAACGGGCCGCCTACAGGCAAAGGCCCGTGTCGGACTATGGTCTGACAATCTCAACAACAACATAAGATCGCGGAAAGGTGTTATCACTACCAGAGACACGACCTTCCTGAAAGGTGTTATCACTACCAGAGACACGACCTTCCCGAAACCGAAACTGAACAAAGAAACGCTATATACACCAAGAGGACTCCCGACGCTCATCTTAACCGTGGAGCCGGGAACATTTCACCAGGGGGAGCGCGGAAGTACTTCCGAGCATCAAGAACGCTCACCGAAACCACTAACGTTAATGAAGGACCATAAAGGACAACTATGTGAATAAGGTGCATAAATACAAAAGGAAGGAAGGAAAGCCTCCTGGGATCGAGTGGATGTTGGAATTCACTGTGGATATGGTCGACAAGGCAGAGGAGGCCCCAAAGGGACAAGGTCCGGAGGAACCAAGCTGAATATATGCAGACTCATCCTCATGCCAATCGAATGGCAACAATACACGCGGACTCCAATGCAACTATGGCACCATGCACAATACAGACGTGCGTGACTTGTCGGAGAAGCAACTGGAGGCCTACCCACCAACGCCAAGCCGACCTGCCAGAAGATGGAAGCATGCCCAATTCATCGCAGACCAATTTCGGAAGAGGTGGGTAAAGGAATATCTCCCGACACTACGTCAGTGACAAAGATTATTCAAAGCTCGCTGTAATCTACACGCTGGTGATATTGTGATCATCTCTGGACAACCCTTCCCCAGGAGTCAGTGAATGTTAGAGAGAGTACTGGAGGCACTACCGAGCGCAGATGACCTGGTGCGAAGTGTTAAAGTGTTAAAGTGATACTATGCTGTCACTCGGAATCGAATATGATGATCATCCACCTATGATCCAATGACATGGGTTATTAAGGATGTCACCTTCGTTGGTGAGCTCTGAGGTGACTCGATAGGCTGTTACAGGACCGGCAGGTTCGTCCACAGATGATGCAAGCGTGGAGAACTGCACCTAGTGCGGGAGGGGCGGCGGCACTTTTTTCAGATATAGCTTACGACTACCCTTATACCTTTTCAGTTTCCTGCCAGCGTTATGTTTACTATGCATTAGGTGACTGTAAAGTGATTGTAAAGTAGCTGCTTTGGCAGTCTCTGTCGTCCAACATAGTTGTTCATGGGTAAGGATAGTCTCGATGCTCCTACAGATGGTGTCAGTGAGAATACTGGCATTTGCTCTCTTGTCTTCCAAGCAAACTCGGAGGATGGAACGTAAACTACGTTGGTAAAAGTTTTTAACTGCCTTGAGGTGCCTCCTGTATGTGACCCATGTATCGCAGCCATATAGCAGGGTGGGGAGGACCACTGCTCGATATACGTGCAACTTTGTAGAAAATTTCCGCTCCCTACAGCTGAAGACGGTATGGAGTCTGCCAAAGGCCTGAGATGCACATCTGATCCAGTAAGCAGAGGTCCTGCTTTATACACCTCGGCTGGGATTCCATCAGGTGCTGAGGCTTTGTTATTTTTCATTTGTTTATTGGCAGTAGCTACCTCATCCAGAATTGGAGGATAGCCGAGGTGGGTCAGCTCTGGATGCCGAGGGACCTGCTGGGTAGTCAGGACATCCACATTGGTGTTTCAGTTGAGCAATAAATGGTAGTGCTCTTTCCAGGGCTGAAGGATACCTTCTTCATCTTTAATTAGGGAGTTACCTTCGGATGAGTAGAGGAGGACTGTGCCAAGAGTGATTGGCCCATAAAATGTTTTAGTGGAAGTGAAAAATTTGTGCATCTTGTGTTGATCTGCAAGTTTTTGCGTTTCACGTGCTTTATTTTTCAACCATTCGTTCTTTAGATTGCAAATTTTGCGCCTGGCAGCCACTTTCTTCTTGCAAGAGGTATCAGCTTTGATCCAAGACTGAGGGTTAATCTGCAGGGCAGTTAAAGCAGCACGTCTATCCTTGAGGAGTACGTTAATTTTGAGGTCATTTTCATCAAACCAATCCTGGTGTATTCTTACTTTCTAGCTGAGGGTCTCTCTGGGATTTGGGTTGTTTGTTGCTGGGTTGTTCATCAGCCCATTTTAAGCTGCTCCCTGAAGGCATGTGCTGCTGCCGAATCCTCCAGACACTTCGGTGTTAAAATCTCTTACGGAGGCTTGTTGCCTTCGCAATTTTGGGGTGACATGAAGTAAGAGCCTATGATCAGTGTCACAGTGGTCCGAACCACTCATTACTCGGGGGATGAGGACATCTCGGCGCTCTCTTTCTCTGACAATGATGTAGTTAATGATATGCCAGTGTTTGGATCGTGGGTGCTGCCACGAACCCTAGAACATGTCGGCCTGCCTAAACAAGGTATTGGTGATAGTGAGGTTGCGTGCAGCACACATGCTGAGGAGTAGGCCGTTGGGATAACACTTGCCTAGTCCATTTTTCCCTGATTCCCTACCATATGTTAGCATCTCTGCCAAGTCTGGCATTGAAGTCACCTAGGACCACAACCTTATCTTCTCTCGACGTATCCGCCTAAAGAATTAATTATACAAAGCATTTATCTCCAACACACTGCCAAATTGAGAGCTCTTGAACACATACACACTCTACAGACTGATGATAATATCACACAGACCATCTACACTGATGGATCTCTTAACACCCCCTGTGGGAGGGCTGGAAGTGCTATTGTTGTGACTCAACCTGACGGTAATATAATTGAGAAAGGAGTTAGAATTAACAACTGGGCATCCACTCTACAAACTGAATTAGTTGCCATACTCACAGCTATTAAATTCATTGAAACCACTGTTACTGACAGTCTCATCATCACTGACTCTCTATCCTCACTACTTGCCCTTGGTACCCTCGACTCAGGTTGTCACGCTCTTGTCTCTGAAGCCAGACACAAATATGCGTGTCTTGTTGACCGGGGTGTCAGGGTCAAACTGTTGTGGATCCCCTCTCACATAGGCCTCATAAAACATGACAGAGTTGATGCCCTCGCCAAACTAGCGTCTAACAAAGACACCGTTGAATACAATTTGGGTCTGTCAAAAAGAACCCTTAAAACTGTAATTAGGAAAGAACTTATTGATGAGTTTGACGCAAGTAGACAAGTGCAAACAGGCACTAGTCGATCCATAGGTTACCATGATGAGATGTATCAAGTGAAACATGTATGTGGAGTAAGTAACAAGATCACTAGATTACAAGATGTTGTAACCGCTAGATTAAGGTTAGGATATAAGTACCTTTGGCAGTATGTTCCTCAAGCAGATGTAAACAAAACTAAATGAAAAGTGTGTGGCCATACATATGGCCACACACTTGAACACTACGTCCTCGACTGTGTGAAGATAGAACCTTTTAGGGACAGGTCCAAGCACACTGTGTGTGAAATGGCACTACACTTCATCTCTAATGGCAAGATAGCCGACATATTAAGATTGTATCCACCTTTTTGCACTTAGTAACTATATCAATTCTCATGTACAGAACCAAATACGCAATGTGCTTGAATACCTCTCACGTAAATGTGAATAAGAAAGTGTGAGGCCAGACATACTGCCTCACACGCCTGTAGTCACGCATTTGTGAATAAGTTACCCTTTATGTATAGAACTAAACAAATAATGTAAATGAAATACTGTGTAACATTCAGTGCCATAATATCCTGACAACGGGGGTTAATTATTATGACCCTTTGTAAACTCTCCTCTGTAATCCTTTTGCGCCACCGCTCACAGGATGAGTGTGGGGTGCACAATAAAGTAGCCGCTGTAAGCGGCAAAATCAAAATCAATCTTGGGATAGAGGCTAGCACACTGTCAAGGTCATCATAAAACGCCTCCTTGATGCCATCCTCTGCATCCAGTGTTGGGTCATATGCACTGATGAAGAAAGCATGAGAATGAGTGACTCAGTGGGACTCGGAGTGTCATGACGTTCTCATTGATCCCAATAGGCATTTCAGTTAGATTATGTAGGATACATTGCCGGATGGCAAAGCCAACACCATAAATGCGATTTCTCTCCGCAGCAGGCTTACCCTTCCAGAAGAAGGTAGAGTCAGACCCCTGTTCTGTGAGTCGACCCTCGTCGATGTTTTAATCTAGCCAGCTCTTTTGCCACAAGGGCAGTTTTTATTTTAAGATGCTCATTTGTGCCATCATTCAGAAGGGTCCTGACAGGTTGGTTCTTGAGACAGGCTATGTTTAGGGCACCATTTCTAGCCCCCTCCCCAAGTGAAGTGAGCAGAGTGGCTCCTTGAAAGGGCTGCTAAGTCGCACAGACAGGGTCGGATTGCAATGCTGCCTCGTTCCCAGTGTATAAATAACCCTCTTTTCTATGTGGCTTATGTGCAGAGTTGTGACTAGAGACTCCCGGCAGTCATCTCTGCCTGTCCCCATCTCCACTCATTCGTATGATGAACTGGATGATGGCTGTACCCGAGTTGATTTATTTGGTGAGGCAGGAGCACAGGCTGCAACCACATATCTTGGCTCTCCCTTTTCCTGATCCAGTGGTGCAAGTGTTGCAACGAATGGGGAAAGAAGAGCTGCAATGGACTGCCGATAGCCCAGTTTGTTGGGTTTCGCTTTAGTAACCTGTCCATTTTGCATTGTCTCCATCTGCCGGTGTAATCGCTGGGTTTCCATGTTGGTCACCTCTTCCACCTATACTGCCATTGGGATTTTACTGGAGCTCTGTAAGCATGTCTGCCTGTTGCTGGGCTCCACCGCAGATTTTTCGTTTGGAGTTTACTCCCGAAGCCTTGTACCAACCAAGGCACATCATGCCTCGAAGGTGAATTGGAAGCCATCGGGCATAATTAACATTGTTGTTCGCAAAGAAGTAGGGGATCAGCTCTGAGAGTGCCTCAAGGTACAGTTTGAAATTGCCTTCCCTGAATGAGTGGATCAACATGAAGATGGTGAGCTCCATGTCCAGCACAAGGTTCCAGAATTGGACCTGTGAACTCTCAAGCCTCCGTTGCTTACACCAGTCTTCAAAGCTCAAAGTTGACCTTTCAGACTCATCAGAGCAATAGTCCTGGTATGCCTCCATCAGTTTGTGCAAGCTGCATGCTGTGACTTGATGTGCTAGTTTGTCTTAGTTACACTTGATACAGACAGAAAAGACTCTGGTGCACCAAATGAAGCCACTCCTGCTTCAACAAGGGAACCGGTCCAACCACTGTCTTGTAGTAACGTTCCTAATGATCTCAGTGCAGCCATCTCCATGTGAAGTCCGCCGAACATAAAAACATACCTGGCTTCTCCATACTCAGGCCAATGCCATTGGATTTGTTTTGCCAGGGCATACAGTTGCTGGTCAGCAGCTATGACTGGGATCTGACCTGGGTTCAGAAAAGCCACTGTATCACGAACCTTTTCCATGACATGCCTGATGGTTGCCACAGTGTGTGCCTGATCTCGAAGCAGGGGAAGCAGAAACGTAATGCTCACTTCAAATGGCTGACTCCTCTTCTGTGCTGCATGGTGAGCTGTCCACGTGATGCAGACTTCATCAGCCAAATCCTCAGTGAGCAAGACCTCTTCCAGCCAAGCATACTCTTCCTGCAGGTGTGACTGGATTGACTCAGGTTGCTGGCAATGACTGAGGTGCTACCAAGGGAGGATTGGGATTCTTCATAATATAAGCTGGTCGGACATTTGTGAGTGCCTCTGGAAGCTCAGGAACTTTCTTGACCATCGTATCTGCATTCCGTTTGAGTGGCTCACGCTCCTCACCAGCCTGCTCAGGGCTTGGATGTTGGAAGATGGACACACTGGTCCCATGGAAGGACGTTTTGGCCGTAGTCGCAGAAGGTTGTGAACAACTGCTTCCTCAAGATTGGTGGACACACTACTCCATCTTCCACGTACTGGCATACAACTGCTTCTCCTAGCTGGGCTGAGAATTGTAGAACTCTGTCATATGAAATGCTGACCCCATTTTCATGCAGCATGTCGATGAGCTGCCTCTTTCTTGTCTTAGCAAACACAGACATGCCAACGTAGATAGCAAAAGGTGTCTCATGGTCCTTGGAGAGTCTGTGGATTTGTTTCTACCTTGTAGTTGGCAAAGCAGTTGTACTGCAAGAGCTGTGACATTGCAAGGTCAGATTTCGATGCGCAATGCTGGAATTGAGATTTGATATCTGCACCATGTTCGATCATGCATACAAATTGAAGCAGTGATGGTGGAACAGCCTGTTCAATGCATCCTTCATGAAATGTACTGCTGAAGTGTGACTTGTGCTGAAGCATGTCCCGTCGTATCATCCCAGCAGCCTTGGCCACATGGATCGCGTCACCGTATTTGCTTGCTTGTGCCAGGATTGAGCCAACATCCTTCTCAAAGGCCAGTAGGATATCTCTTCCTTGGTGATGAGCTTGCAGCTGGGGGATGTGAAAAAGCAGCTGGTCCTTCAGTCGAGTAGCATGAACATCGGGCGATCCAACACCCAGCTGCTCAAGTCTCTGTCTGAAGAGTGTGACCAGGTCAGCAAGTTTGAAAATGGGTGGTTCAGTACTTTCACTAGAAGCTTTCATCTAAGTGATGTAAGTGACCAGTTTAGAGAAAGCAGTTGGGTATGCGTCCTTGTTCGGATGAAGCTCTTGTGCTTCTTCTTGCTCATGAGCATTTCGGTGTGTATTTTCTCGGTTGTACAGGTCTGCCAGGCAGCGACGGTGATTCTTCAGTTCTTGTGCCATAACATCTCCTGCACTTAGTTTGGCAAGGCGTTTTCCATCGCTAAGTGTCTTCGCACAATCATTCAATCTTTTATTAAGTTTCATTGTCATTGCATGTCTTATGTCATCTTCCGAAGCTTCTTCCTCACATAGAAAGCATTCTGTTGCTTTGGGGTCTCTGACCATTCGTGGTATCTTGCTACTGCTGCTCCCCTCTGCAGCAACTGCAGAGGTTCGCCTTTTCTGAGCTCTATTTAACTTGGTGTTGTTGAACAGAAGTCTGCAACTCTCATGATACTGTACCTTGTTTCTCCTCAAGGTCTCCTCTATCCCATCATCTTCAACAAGTCTTTGTGAGTCAAGCTTGATTGGCAGTGCATTGATTGAATGAAATAGAGGAATATTCCTTGCCAAGCTCTTGTAACCGTCATCTCCTTTTTTGGCAGGATTTGCATGTGGAGACTTAAGATCTTCCTTCTTATCCTGATGACAAAGACAACACTTTGCCCAGTCAGTGAGGAATGATTTGTTGGTAGATTTTGTGTCCATAACTATTTTTGATCTTCAGGGCCAAGGGTTTGTCCTTTTACCACCCTGATGAACACTTTCTTGTATGGGATACAACTAGGTTCATGCCTTTTACCCTACACCTAGTCCGATCGTTCATCCAGTGTCATTAGTCCCGTGCGATCTGTACACCATCCAGATAACTAAAACCCCGTTATCCTTGGCTCGGCTCCCCCGCGCTGGCACATCCTGTCAATTCAGGTGCAGCTGCTTAACTGATTTGGGGTTGGTTAAGCAACATTTGGGACACTAAGCGGTTGCAGTATTACATGTTTTTTCTTAGCTGACACTGAACCCCATGCTGGGTTGCACAGCAGTGATGTCACCAGTGTGCCCTGGTAGTGCCCGACAATCACTCCCTCACATGCAGAGACCCTCTGTATGCTACCCTCACCTAGTTGAAAAAAACATAAAACCAGTCATAAATAAGACAGATATATATCCGAGAGTATCAGAAATTGAAAAAATCATCTGAGCATGCTTGCAAACATACATATCGACACTAAGATCATTTAGATTGACCAACTACATCAATTTCTATATAAAAAAAAATCATCTTTCGAAGGTCAATTTGGCAGCCATCTTGAAAAATGGCCACCATCTTGGATTTCCAAATGGCCAATCAGGCAGATTTGATAAGTAGCCCCTAGGGTATGATCATGCCAGATTTCATGCTCGTATCACCATTTGCACGATTTTTCCATTATCAGCTCTACTAAAATGGTATTTCCTTCGTTGAGTGACTATTTGCTGCCCCCCCCCCCTAAATCCTTGTTTCCGACTTGTGTAGATTACGTCACCTTTAGTGTGGTGTGTTTAAAAACGATTATTCTATTTTTTTTAAATGTATATGATGTATTATAAATTTTTATCTTATTTATTTGTTTATTCGATCATTTATTTTTTTATAAATGCCTAATAAAATATAAACATAACGCTGACGTTATTGGCGGGAAGGTGAGGGAGACAGAGGTGTTGTCAGTGCTGACTACCCTTCCACTCCTTCAGTTGTAGAAGACCCCTGCCAACATGGAATACCACACGCAGGAAATCACTGAACGTGGAAGAATAATCGGCATGAAGGAGGCTGGGTTTTCACCCACTGAAATTGCCCGAGAATTGGGGGTTTCTCGGTCAGCTCTGCATTATTGGATTAAGCGATGGGAAGAGGAGGGACGTTTAAAGGACCACCACAGGACGGGAATGCCGCGCAGAACAACACCTGCACAAGTTGAAGCCTTCCGGAATTTCGCTGAGGCCAACCCCTTCAAGACTTCATTTTCAATAAGAGCGGATCTCCAATTAAATACTTACTCTTTAACAATCAGGCGAAGACTTCACGAAGGAGGCATTCACCATAGAACTGCCACCAAGAAGTTAAATGAGCGACATCGCGAGGGCATGTTGCAGTTTGCTCGACGGTATGTTGAAGAAGGCTTAGATTTCTGGGGAAGAGTAATATTCACTGACAAAAAAACTTTCTCATCTACCTCTCCCGGAAGGTTACATTGCTGGAGGAGGAACAACACCCGATATGCTAGACAGCATATTTATGAGGAAACAACGAGTGCCCATATGACTTGCAATGTTTTTGGGGTGGATATATTTGCACGGAGTTGGAGAGCTGACTGGTATAGAAGGAAGATTCACAGCTGAACAGTATTTAGAAATACTCTAAGAAGTTATGCTTCCCTCGGTGCGTGCATATGCTTTCCCGAAAACATAATTTTCATGCACGATAGGTGTACTATCCATACCTCACGGATTGTAACGCGGTGGTTTGTAGAACAAAGAAATTTGCAAGTTTTAGTCTGGCCAAGGAAAGTTTGTGACATGAACCCTAGAGAGAACGCTTGGGCCAATTGTGAACGTGTGGAAGCCAGCTGAAGAGAGAACCAAGGTGCAGCTACAGGAGCATACACACCGTGAGTGGGAGGTACTGAGGCGGACACCGCAACTGAAAACACAATTACGTCGCCTCCGTTCCCAACAGGCTGCAGCAAGTTTTTTAGTTTAACAAATTTATTGACAAAGCTTGGAGTACAGTCTGAATAATTCAGTCAGGTCTTGACACTGAGGGTGGTATCACTTCTCACCGCCACGCGGGACAGAGGTTCATACACAAGGAAATACATCATATTCATTAACAGTATATATATATTAAAAAAAAAAAAATTATATATATATATATATATATATATATATATATATATATATATATATATATATATATATATATATCAGCATATACCTAGATCACGCGCACCTACAGTGATTTACTTGCATATATATATATATATATATATATATATATATATATATATATATATATATATATATATATATATATATATATATATATGCAAGTAAATCACTGTAGGTGCGCGTGATCTACAGTAGGTATATGCTGATATATATATATATATATATATATATATATATATATATATATATATATATATATATATATATATATATATATATATATATATATATATTTTATGAAAATCCACAATGAAAACGTGGATAAGATAAATCTTGATAAAATCACACGGGAAAATGGAAACAACGGAGTACCTTACGTCCTATCCATTACGTCCTATCGTGAGTTCTGTGGGGTCTGTTACTTACAAACTATCCAAGTGGCTGGTAAAGATGATATCCCCTCTTACAGGCCAAATATCTAATTCACATATACGCAATAGCAGTGATTTAATTGATAAACTCAAGAAACACAACGAACCTTGCGAATTAATAAGTTTTGATGTAAATTCACTGTTCACTAGAGTACCTGTCAAAGACTTACTTTCATTTCTTAAAGATAAATTACAACTGCTAGATTTAACTATTGAACATGATACTTTCCTGAAATTGATAGAGTTATGCGTAACTGACAATGTGTTTAGTGCAAATGGGAAGTTCTACAAGCAAATATTTGGTATGAGCATGGGTAATTGTCTTTCTGCTCCTCTAGCCTGTATTTATATGGAGTTCTTTGAGTCTAGATTACTACCCAATATAGTGGACTTTATTCCTCCATGGTATAGATATGTTGATGATGTTCTTTGTCTTTGGCCTAAAAACAGTGACCCATTTGAATTTTTAGACAAACTTAATAATATTGTCCCTAGTATCACGTTCAAAATTGAAAGAGAAATAAATGAATCCCTTCCATTTCTTGATATGCTTATCATGAGAAATGGCCAAAACTATAAATTCAAGGTATATAGAAAGCCCACACAGGTAGACAGTTTCATTCACTTTTTATCGAATCACCTTGAGTCTACCAAAATGTCAGTTTTTTCTGTTATGTTCCTAAGATGTCTGCGTATTTGTGACTCTGAATTTATTGACGATGAATTGAAACACATTCGTTCTATTGCACATAAACTTGGGTACCCTTCTGTGTTTGTTGATCGTTGTTTTAATAGGGCTAAAAAATCCTTTCATTCCTCTCAAACCAGACAAGTTCCTACACTTAAGAATATTTTGACTCTGCCCTATCGTAATGAATTTGTCCCGTTAGTTCGGTCCCTCAAGCTTCTAAATATTAATGTTGTTTTCAAGTATGACTCAACCATTACTAATATGTTAATAAGGAATAGCCCAAGTTTGAATGTAAATGGTAGTGTTTATTGTATTCCATGTAGCAAATGTAATTGTAATTATGTAGGTCAGACAGGAAAAACACTGCAGCTTAGAATCAAACAACATAAGTATAATATTAGAACTGCATCTGAAAGCAGTGCCTTGTTCGTTCATGTTAGGAATAATAATCACCCCATTGCTTGGGAAAAAAGCTTAGAAGTTTTCAAATCATCTTGTGTCACAGAAAGACTTCTTGTTGAAGCTAGTTTGATTAAGGAATTAAAATCAATAAACCTTAGTGATGGTCAGTTCAAAACCGATAATATGTTACATAAATTTATTTGTCAGTGGCCCAAGGTTAAAAATGCTTTAAAAACCTTTGATCTAGATGTATGATAGTTATTTTGTGGGCCCCCTTTTTTCTGACCTGACTTGACTAGTCACGTCACCACCCTTCTCTTAAGCTCCTCTACGTGTGTGTTGGTGTGGGGATTAGTGGATGTCATCATTTTGACCTGACCTCATGTTTTTTAGGTCACCCTGTATATTTAAGCCTCTCTCTGTCCATGTAATCCAGTTGCCTCTGAAGATGTCTTGAATAAAGACGAAAGCTAAGGTACTCCGTTGTTTCCATTTTCCCGTGTGATTTTATCAAGATATATATATATATATATATATATATATATATATATATATATATGCCACCTCTGATGTCCCCACACACAACGCTTCCGTGACGCCTGCTGGACCACCACTCCACGACCCCCTGACGGAGACACGATGATCCTCCCTATACTGGCCAGATATTTTGTAAATAACATTGATTATGTGTTAAAGAAATATCCTTCCTTCCTTCCTTAGGCTTTAGTAAGCCCCTTTATAATATTTATACTGTATATGCTTGTCACACTTGCCAGATGCTTCTGGTGTCATTGTACAGGGGTACCTAGTGACAGCACTAGGATCCCGCTTCCTCTATCAAGGAATAAACAATTGAAATTGAAAAAATTATATATATATATATATATATATATATATATATATATATATATGTACATATATATATATATATATATATATATGTACATATATATATATATATATATATATATATGTACATATATATATATATATATATATATATATATATATAT
>CAUDMG010000377.1:0-39315 GCA_958450375.1 Homarus gammarus | reverse complement strand
TTTCAAGTAATATTAGGAGTAATATTTATTACTACAAGTGGGAGGAAAAGCAAGTGGTGAGGGGAGAGGGAGAGAGAGAACAATAGCTATGGACCCATGTACACGAGATTAGAAACAGAGAAAGAAAGTGTCGCTGTAAATACTAAGAATAAGTGTAATATGATACTTATATTCAGAATTAGTATTGGAAGATAATATAGTTAAAGGAGCTCTTACTTTAGGAGGAGTGGTTGTAATTAGAGGTGTTGTATGTCAGTTTGGTGGTGAATAACTGTCTTATGATTTACACAGTTTGCTGGACAGGGTGATCTTACGTCTGTCAGCCTGGCTTTCCCGAAGCTTTCTTCCCTTCTAATTCAGCTGTCAACAACTTAGGGAAAACCATCTTGATTTTCTTTTGTGAAATATTTCCTAAATACATAGATCATTTCTTTAGTTAATGTCTAAATTTCTCGATGACTTACGTATGTATTTCATTTGAACCAAATTATTATGAATACTATCTTAGTGCCACAAAAGCCAAGGTCATATGGCACCGATCTTCAACCCAAATGTTGTCATTTCATCATCTGTAACTTTAATATTCACTTTATATCTTGGTGCCTTATTTCCTCCAACTTCCCGCCGTCTGCTGATAAACCTCAACTTCTTACTTTTTCTTCGTCCACTTTTAGCTGAGTTTCTCTTCCTCGTCTGTGTTGTTCCCTTCCCACCACCAGTCACCGTGGGTGTTGTTCCCTTCCCACCACCAGTCACCGTGGGTGTTGTTCCCTTCCCACCACCAGTCACCGTGGGTGTTGTTCCCTTCCCACCACCAGTCACCGTGGGTGTTGTTCCCCTCCCACCACCAGTCACCGTGGGTGTTGTTCCCCTCCCACCACCAGTCACCGTGTGTTACTCCCCTCCCACCACCAGTCACCGTGTGTCACTCCCCTCCCACCACCAGTCACCGTGGGTGTTACTCCTCTCCCACCACCAGTCACCGTGGGTGTTACTCCCTTCCCACCACCAGTCACCGTGTGTTGCTTCCCTCCCACCAGTTACCGTGTGTTACTCCCCTCCCACCAGTCACCGTGTGTTACTCCCCTCCCACCACCATTTACCGTGTGTTACTCCCCTCCCACCAGTCACCGTGTGTTACTCCCCTGCCACCACCAGTCACCGTGTGTTACTCCCCTCCCACCACCAGTTACCGTGTGTTACTCTCCTCCCACCACCAGTTACCGTGTGTTACTCCCCTCCCACCACCAGTTACCGTGTGTTACTCCCCTCCCACCAGTCACCGTGTGTTACTCCTCTGCCACCACCAGTCACCGTGTGTTACTCCCCTCCCACCACCAGTTACCGTGTTACTCTCCTCCCACCACCAGTTACCGTGTGTTACTCTCCTCCCACCACCAGTTACCGTGTGTTACTCCCCTCCCACCACCAGTCACCGTGTGTTACTCCCCTCCCACCACCAGTCACCGTGTGTTACTCTCCTCCCACCACCAGTCACCGTGTGTTACTCCCCTCCCACCACCAGTCACCGTGTGTTACTCCCCTCCCACCACCAGTCACCGTGTGTTACTCTCCTCCCACCACCAGTCACCGTGTGTTACTCCCCTCCCACCACCAGTTACCGTGTGTTACTCCCCTCCCACCACCAGTCACCGTGTGTTACTCTCCTCCCACCACCAGTCACCGTGTGTTACTCCCCTCCCACCACCAGTTACCGTGTGTTACTCTCCTCCCACCACCAGTCACCGTGTGTTACTCCCCTCCCACCACCAGTCACCGTGTGTTACTCCCCTCCCACCACCAGTCACCGTGTGTTACTCTCCTCCCACCACCAGTCACCGTGTGTTACTCCCCTCCCACCACCAGTTACCGTGTTACTCCCCTCCCACCACCAGTCACCGTGTTACTCTCCTCCCACCACTACCAGTCTGACTGGTATATCTGTGTCAGTCTCACAAATCTAAAGTTAACCAGTGATAATGTCTGCACGCACGAGACCATGTAAACAAGAAGTACGTACCGTAATGTTTGTTCACCGTATTGATAATTATGGACATTTTTAATCAACACGCGCCAATACACTGCAGGTAATGACGAAATCAGCAGATAATATATTGGTAAACTGTACTCTATAGTGTATTGTGGTGGTGGTTGTTTATTTTTAAATAAAAAAAGAGACTTTTAAAGTGGATAACTTTACATAACGCACAATCCTTTTCTTACCTGTATATTAATGAACCCGTGAAACATACACCAGTCATAACTGCTGCCTAGGATATAATTATTTGTTCCGTCATCATCATCCTCTATTATACATGACGGGTATGCAACTCACCCACCCCCCCCCCCCCAACAAAAAAAGGATTTTGAGACAATATGACACAAAGGACGAAGAATTTTAACAACCCTACCGAGACAACAGGAGCCGCAGTGTTCATTTTGAAATTCATTGGACTACTCTGCAAAGAATCATTTTGGAGAGGACCAGCATGGCTAAAGCGTAAAACACAGCTGCATAACTCTCCAACAGTCGCCTCCGTACAAGTTGTCCAATAGGCTACTCCAAAAGAAACACAACTCTTCCTTCGCCATGTAAGAAGTCAGCTTTAACTCGAATTAAATTATTCCTAAGTACAATACCTGTTGGCTCTTGCTCCACAGATATGACTTACATGGAGGCATATATTGTTTACCTCTGATTAACTTTCCCATTAAGAAGTCAGACATGAGGAGTTATGTTCGTAACCTGGTGATGGTCTTCTGATTCTTGACTGTGTGGTTGCTGACAGTGTTGCTGTGGCTGTTGACAGTGTTGTTATAGTTGCTGACAGTGCAGATTGTATAAAACTGCTACGAATATATAAATTATTACAGTATCTGCTTGCAATCTCTCTTTACTTTGACAATATTCCGCCATAGTAAGATGCATATACTCGTATGGAAGAAAAATAAAAGTTTTCTGGCCACTAACAAAAATTGTATTAACCTGATACACGAATCATTATTCTTCACCGAGGTAATGACGCCCCCTCACCTGCCAACCTACACACCTTATGCAGCTGTGGTATAATATACGTTGATTACATATTACAAAGCACAAAACCAACATCCCATTATTACCATCACAACAAACGAGGGATTTACCTACAGCCGTGTTATTGGATGTGATTTTTCTAGATAAAAATTTTCAAGGAAAACCTACAGCTATATTCAAATTCCTCTAATTTATAACTAAGCTGGATTTATTCATCAAAGTCTTGTAACTTCTATTCTGGTGATGAGGATTTACCAGCTACACAAATATTTCTATACTGAAGCAATACGGAGAAAGGAAGGAAAATAATACCAATTTCATTCACACTCAGAGGAAAATATTACACCCTAGCCTACTGCTTCATCCACCACACAATCATTGTCAGACCCACTCACTCACTCACTGTGTTGTCTCCACCTGCTGCTAACACATGTCTCTCGCTACACAGTTATTTAAATCCTCTAATATTCCTCACAGATTAAACCCCCATTCCAACACCCTAGCATATAAACAACTTTTCCTTAATTTATTCTTATATTTACTTTAAATATAAATACAGCGTACCGGTATTCTTCTTTGTGTCACTTATACGAATGAGGTTTGTGTCATCTATCTATTTATCGTGTCTTGGTTTTTCCATCATTACTTCCCAGCCTCCCTTACTATAACACCCCTTCCCAGCCTCCCCTACTATGACACCGCCTCCCAGCCTCCCCTACTATAACACCACCTCCCAGCCTCTCCTACTATAACACCGCCTCCCAGCCTCCCCTACTATAACACCCCCTCCCAGCCTCTCCTACTATAACACCGCCTCCCAGCCTCCCCTACTATAACACCCCTCCCAGCCTCTCCTACTATAACACCGCCTCCCAGCCTCCCCTACTATAACACCCCCTCCCAGCCTCCCCTACTATAACACCGCCTCCCAGCCTCCCCTACTATAACACCCCCTCCCAGCCTCCCCTACTATAACACCCCCTCCCAGCCTCTCCTACTATAACACCGCCTCCCAGCCTCCCCTACTATAACACCCCCTCCCAGCCTCCCCTACTATAACACCGCCTCCCAGCCTCCCCTACTATAACACCCCCTCCCAGCCTCTCCTACTATAACACCACCTCCCAGCCTCCCCTACTATAACACCCCCTCCCAGCCTCCCCTACTATAACACCCCCTCCCAGCCTCCCCTACTATAACACCCCCTCCCAGCCTCCCCTACTATAACACCGCCTCCCAGCCTCCCCTACTATAAAACCCCTTCCCAGCCTCCCCTACTATAACACCGCCTCCCCCACTATAACACCGCCTCCCAGCCTCCCCTACTATAACACCGCCTCCCAGCCTCCCCTACTATAACACCGCCTCCCAGCCTCCCCTACTATAACACCGCCTCCCAGCCTCCCCCACTGTAACACCGCCTCCCCCACTATAACACCGCCTCCCAGCCTCCCCTACTATAACACCGCCTCCCAGCCTCCCCTAATATAAAACCGCCTCCCAGCCTCCCCTATTATAAAACCGCCTCCCAGCCTCCCCTACTATAAAATCGCCTCCCAGCCTCCCCTACTATAAACTCGCCTCCCAGCCTCCCCTACTATAACACCGCCTCCCAGCCTCCATCTGGTAATTCAATACCAGACGACCATACACTAGATAAAAATCTATGGGATTTAAAAATCCCTTATAAAAATATCTACCCCCGGTGGTCTGTCGTAACCTAACCCCCTTGCAAGGGGACTCCGCCTCCTGGCGCCCAATGGTCTATGAGCCTCAATGTCTTAACCTAAAAATGCATTCTTGCTAAGCAAGTATTTATTAGTAATATTCGCCCTCGAACGTATATACGAACACAACACAAACCTTGCAAGAGTGGTGGTGACAGGTGCTCCCGTAGATGATAATAACAATAGAATAAAACGTCCAATATCTACAGATTGCCAATGCCATAATCCCCGAATGAGATGTTTGTACACAACTAAAATAATACCAAAATTACTCTTATTATTTTTTCGTGAGGGTGTTTGATCATATGCCACTTTAATAACGAAGTGAGTATTTACACTCGATAGTGCAAATAACGATTCCTTATTTCCACGGTAAAACGGCAGTTTCGGACAATACGCCCTGTAGTTGAGCATTTTATTTTTTCGTGCTTTTTTTGTGATTTCATCTAATTTGACCTTCATTTCAGTGGGAAATTATTACCCGTTTTAGAGTTATCCCCCCCCCCCCCCCCCTCTTCCCACCAACAAGCTTGAAGGACACGGGAATTTGAGGTTTTCAGGGGGGGGGGGGGAGGGGGGCAAAACGAGTGATAAGCGATATAAATCACCAAAGTTGGCTCGGATTTTCCGTTTTTGTTCAGTAAATATAAACCAGAATTTGAGAATCTGCGCTAATTTTGGCACAGATTGGCTCAGATTTCAATTTTTTTATTAAGTAATGAATTCCCAAGGAAACGAAATCCGAGTGAATCCAAGTAACCTAAACGTAACCTAACCAGGGGGGCTCCGCCCCCGGAACCCCCGGTCAGTAATTGTAATCAGAAACGCAGTAATTGCACTGCTTCCTCCTTTGTATGTCCTGTAACGTCCGCAGTACCACTGATGTTTATCTTTTCGAAATTTACACGGCAAATGTCTGTCCGGACACTGGACACACTTGGCAGAACACCGTGAGCACGCAGAAAATAACTAAATCGTCTCTCGAGTGGAATTTAACTATTTAATCCCAATAATTATATTCACAGCCGTCACAAGTGACCTCATCAGTAGCCATTGTGAGTCTGAATATTCAAACTCTGAGGTTTGGTGGTCCCTGCCGACGCGCCTTGCTCCAATTCAAATGTGATTGGTGGAAAAAAGTCGGCTATTCATTAATGGTGAAGGCTGGATCACGTAATGTCAGATCACGAAACGGTCCACCTCACTGCGCATGCCCCACACCCATAGACTTGTAAAAGTATGAAAAATTGTTAAATTCATTTCCGACGCTATTATTCATTTCGGACTGGTTGAAATGGGGTTAGAAATACTCCGAACAAGGAGATCTAAAGGTTGGGGATGGTTAGAACCATCGGCCGTGTATTGTCCCAAACTGCCGTTATTCTATTTACACCAGAGTTTCGCACTGACAAACCGTTCCGCTTGATTCGGCTGCAAATAGTTAAACCATAATTTTAACCCAAGATTTCAACACTTATCGAATATTATAAGAATTTTGCACTGACAAAACTCGGATGCAGATAACAGCTTCACTATCTCTTCAACAAACCGATAGGTTAGGTTAGGTTAGATTCTGTACCAGATATCAAAGTATACGATAATGAAGTAGATAATGTACGAGATGATATTAATTTTCACAATTTCACTTTAAATATTAATGATGAAAACAGAAAGTCGGCGCAAATAACTTCATTTTTTCTACTATAATTTGAATAGTTACTCTTCTTTTTCATCTTTCTTTAACAGATTTGGTAACATCTGGTGCAGTAATTTGCACCCGAACTTCGCTATGACACACCTCGGGTACAGTTAACAGTTTCACTATCTGCACCCGACACCCTTGATGACGAGGTTCCGGTGCAAATAACCATTTCGTTATTTTTACCTGAAAGTGCAAATACCTACGGCCTTTTAATAATACCATAGTATTAATGATCATTAATGAACCAAACTAACCTCACCGAAAATATTTATCTTATATTTTAAAGTGAAAACAAAACTTTGTGACAAAAACCGTTACCCACGTCTACACATGGCAGGCAGCAGAAGCCTGGCCTTGTCCTCCCCACACACGCATGGAAAAAAATAAAAATAAAATAAAATATATAAAATACGTTAAGTGTTCCTTAAGTATTTTTTGTTTTTTGTTCCACGAGGTAAGAAACCTTTTATCTTCTATGAGAAAATGTCTTAAGTTAGTGCTAAAGGCTCTCCCACGTCTTTAAGTATTACCAATAAAACTCTAAGGACACCATGATGCAGCCTAAACTAAAGCACACCCTTTACTATCGCTATAATAATGACCATCAAAGATATACACAATCAACCCACTTTAGAATGTTATATTTTTTGCCAATATTATTTACGTGTTTATAATGTATACAGTAAGCCGAACTTACTTTAAGTCACAACAAACAACAAGTGTATCTTACCTGACTCCTCAAGGCGGCGTTCACCCGGTGTCCGGCCAATTTCCTTCATCGTTCCACCACTTAATAAACACTTCACCATTTCTAGCTAACGTTTCCCAGGTGTTCTTCTGTGTGTGATCACAGTCATGGAAATTCATATCACGAACCACTGAATTAAATTGCCAATACCATTAATAAAACCACAGAGAGCGGTGAGCATCCATGCACCTCCCAAAAGGTGTAGCGACTCGCGCGGTACTGACTAATGACTACTGAAAAGTGCCTTCCCTAGGGATAAGAGAAGTAATGTTAAAATACTACCACGAACTAGACTCCTTGACCACTCATTTTTCTGGTGATACAAACCAACCAAAATTAACTTAACTTTTCCCAAATACTTTTCTAAAATTTCCTGAAGATCATTACATGACGTTGTGTTATGTTACGCCTACCGTCAGATAATCTGCCTTCAGAAACACTATGATCAGCCCTCTTGGTTGTGATAATATCTTAACATTGCTGATATTGCTACGCTTCGAAAGTTCCTTGATCCTATAGTACAGTTTGTTGGAAAAGAATGATAAAAAATTCGAAAATCATAGACAGACGTCATTCAGATCATTAGGAAAAATAAACCTCTCGACTAAGGAACCCTAGAAAAAGGGTGTTGTAGTGTTAAGTCGTGAGCAGTGAACAGCCAAGCAGTGTTGCCAAACACGCCGTTTACCCGCCCAATTGGACTACTTTTAAACTGCTTGCCGCGGGCAATAAAATGGTGCCTCTACTTGCCTAAAATTGGGCTACTTTTGAAAAAGGAAACTGCGGCACCATTAAATTACCTGACTTTCCATCAGTCTTTATGAAAGAATATTGATTTTTTTCAGAGTTGGTAATAAAGGTAGGCACATGACTGCTCATTTTCTCTTTATTTATTGGCTTACAATCATCGAGTAATTTAAAATTTCGAATGAAATAGGATCTATAGTAATTTCCTTTCCCACGCTCTCACTGAGGGGCCTAGCGGCTGGTCAGACAGACAGGTACCAGGCAGAGCCGCAGAAGTTGTTGGACAGGTAACAACAAATAATCTTATCCTTTATCATTGTTAATAAATCCATAGAGCAAAAATATGAAATACAGTATTATTAATTAGGCATTCATTTACAGCCTATTGAATCACGTTCTTTACTGCACTTGTCAATTGTCTCGTTGACACACACACACACACACACACACACCTGTCCATAACTATTTGGACTCCATGTGTGTTATATATGCATATATGATTATTTTTACATATCTCCTACCTGCAGCAGGTAAACCTGGTAGACTAGGGGGAAGCAGAAGTTCACAAGGATTCTGTCGAACTCTGGGCGGCTGTTGGCGACTACACAGAAGGCATTCGAGAATCTTTCAAAATTGTTCTTAATATTTTGTACTTACCCATTAGTAATGCTGACGTCGAACGAGTTTTCAGCCAGGTAAAATTATGAAAACTGAACTACGCAACAACAGGGGCGGATCCAGGAATATTAAAAGGGTAGTCCTTAAAGTTGTGGGGAGGGGACCATGTGCACTTGATATTGGGAGATAATATGAGGTTAATAGTAATTGCTTTTTACTATGCAAAAAGCCAGAGTACAATACTGCATTAAAGAAAAAGTATTGGAATTTTCTGATGAAAAAGGGGGGGGGGGGTCTGGACCCCCAGGACCTCTCTCGATCCGCCCCTGAACAGAATGGGTCAAGAACTTTTATCGGTAATATTATATACAAGAAGGACCGTGAGTTGCCACTAAGGAGATGAAGCAAAAAAATGCAGGTGTCCTAACTGTGATCCCAGTGACAGTATGGTGAAGGCAGTACAGGACAGTTTATTTTATGGTAATTGTTAGGCACTTTGTGTACAATGCATCAGATGTGTTTTTCCCCAAGTTATATAAAATGATTAAGAGGGGATATGTTTCCATTCGTTTGTTTGTCATTTAGTGACTATTCAGTGCATAAGTGTGTGACAAAAAAATATTTACTATTTCAACAAACAAGCTGGTATAAAAAGAAGGACTTTGAATTTAGTTTATGTTGTGTCTTCATCCGTAAACTGGTAAAACACAATTTAACTTCCTTCAAAAATGTTATAAGAAAAAGATTTCTTTGTCATACAGGAAGAGAATTCAGTGTTCATTCTTTGCTTTATGTCTTTTTTCTCTTAATAAACCATGTCACTAATCCACAGAATTCCTTATAGTGACGTTAATATTATTTATTACTTGTTATAGGAGTGTGAAACGGCAGGCTATAAGAGACATAATATTAGGGCTACATCTAAGGTCTTTGCCGCGCCCCTTGAGGGCTATCCACCGCGGTTTGGGAACAATGTTTTGGCAACCCCGCAGCCTAGGTGGTCGACACAACGTCAACAACACTACACAACTATAAAGTTCCTCAGTATTTGAACATTACTCTATTTGTTTACTAATTTCAGCCTCGACGTTAAATGTACAATTAAAGTCATTAGATGTGTTTGATAAAGCGCTGTCTGTCTCTTGCCTTACTGGTAAAACGTTGGACTATAGACATTAATATTATAGTGACAGCCCAATAACCTGCGTTACTTCAAACTAAATCAAGATGTTTTTGGGAAATTATTTTGTTGACATTAAACTATACGTTCTTCTTGCAGTTCCTTCTATGTTATGGTAATACTCAATGTTCTAACGATAACCGAAGGTGAACTTTTCAAGGTTACCAACATTTAGTTTAAAAAAATTGTTTTATTCTTATAGACAACAGCGAACATTTTACTGGTTGATGACAGCCTCGTGTTTGTCGGCAAGTTTGTATACTTCATCACTTTGTTGGTTTGAGGTGACATGATAAGAGTTTTGACTGGAAAAGACTGTACGTGAAGAGGTGGGTGTGGGGTATTTCAGACCATAGTTCGACAACCTCAATAATAAACGTCAATTGCTCTTCCTCGACGTTAAATACTCTTCCATGAATCCGATAACTATGTTTGTATTGTCCTATAAACACATGCGGAGTCGTATTACCTGTATATATTAAAAATGTCCAAAACACAGTAGTCGTAGTTGTTCCCATCGTAGGGATTTCAGGGATAATTTTAACCTTTGATCATGAGGTGAAGGTTATCTTATTGTTTGTAAAATAAACAAGAGGAACTGTACCTGTACTGTAAGTTTTATAATATACACAACAGTAAAAACTTCGTTAGTGTATATAAACACATATTAATGTTCAGAAAACAGGATTCAAGCTTTAGTAACATCGATCTTGGGTTCTGAATCAGACCAAGAACTCAATGGTGATTTTCCACTTACCGGGGCCAAGTTATTCACACAGTATTATGTTCATCAGTTAACAGCAACTTGTATTATGGTCTGAAAACCAAAATTCTATTTTTTTTAGCGACCTTTGGCTTAGTAGCCCCAGAATCAATTGGGAGTTTTCTCTCCCTTGGAGCAATGTACCTAAGCATTATCATGTTTCTCGGCCATGGAAACTCTTGTTACAGTTCGGCAGCTAAAAATGTTAAGAGAGGCAGCCATTATCCGCCCCGCTGTGTGCACCATAAGAGTTAGTTAATGAACTGATCCTCGTCTACAGTAGCTGCCTGAAGTGTGCCAGGAGTAGCCTTAGTGGTGTTGATGAAGCAAGTCCTTACACACCCTGTGGCCCTTACCCACCTGTGGCCCTCACACACCCTATGGCCCTTACACACCCGGTGGCCCTCACACACCCTGTGGTCCTCACACACCCTGTGGCCCTTACACACCCTGTGGTCCTCACACACCCTGTGGTCCTCACACACCCTGTGGCCTTACACACCCTGTGGTCCTCACACACCCTGTGGCTTTCACACACCCTGTGGTCCTCACACACCCTGTGGCCCTTACACGCCCGGTGGCTCTCACGCACCATGTGGTCCTCATACACCCTGTGGTCCTCACACACCCTGTGGCCCTCACACACACACTCTGCGGCTATTACACACCTTGTGGTTCTCACATACCCTGTGGCCCTTACGCACCCTGTGACCCTCACACACCCTGTGACCCTCACACACCCTGTGGCTCTTACACACCCTGTGGCCCAAATACACACACTCTGTGCCCCTCACAAAACCCGTGTCCCTTACACACCTTGTGACCCTCACAAACCCTGTGACTCTCACACACTCTGTGGCCCTAATACACCCTGTGTCCCGCGCACACCCTGTAGCCCTCACGCGCCCTGTGTGGCAATTCATACACACTAACACTCATACACCCTATGGCCCTTACACATCCTGTGTGAGGGCCACCAGGTGTGAGAGGGCCACCGGGTATATGAGAGACACCGGGTGCGTGAGGGCCACCGGGTGTGTGTGAGGCTAGAGGGTTATGTGAGGCCCACAGAATTATGTGAGGCCCACAGAGTGTGTGAAGGCATCCTGGAGCGTGAGGGCCACCGGGTGTCCGAGGACCGCAGGGTATGTGAGGGCCACAGGGTATGTAAGGACCACAGGGTGTGTGAAGGCCACAGGGTGTGTGAAGGCAACAGGGTGTGTGAGGGCCACAGGGTGTGTGAAGGACACAGGGTGTGTGAGTGTCACAGGGCGTGTGAAGGTCACAGGGTGCGTGAAGGACACAGGGTGTGAGAGGGTCATAGGGTGGGTGAGGGCCACAGGGTGTGTGAGGACCACAGGGTGTGTGAGGGCCACAGGGTGTGTGAAGGCATCCGGGTGTGTGCGGGCCACAGGGTATGTGAGGGCCACATGGTATGTGTGGGCCACAGGTTGTGCCATGGTCACAGGGTGATTGAGGGCCAGAGGGTGTGAAGATCACAGGGTGGGTGAGGGTCACAGGGTGTGAGTGGGCCACAGGGTGTGAGTGGGCCACAGGGTGAGTGGCCCACAGGGTGTGCCAAGGTCACAGAGAGATTGAAGGCCAGAGGGTGTGTGAAGGTCACAGGGTGTGTGAGGGTCACAGGGTGTGTGAAGGACACAGGGTGTGTGAGGGTCACAGGGCGTGTGAAGGTCACAGGGTGCGTGAAGGACAAAGGGTGTGAGAGGGTCATAGGGTGTGTGAGGGCCACAGGGTGTGTGAGGGCCACAGGGTGTGTTAGGACTACAGAGCATGTGAGGGCCATGGGGTGTACGAGGGCCACAGGATATGTGAGGCCATATCGTTTGTAAGGACCAGAGGGTGTGTGGGGGCCAGAGGGTGTAACGACCACTATTAGCCCGGATCAAGGTGTGTGGCGTTTACAAATGGGTCACACCTGACCAGTACACTCAGGCTTAAGCCACAGTCACCTCCAGCTTATGTAAACCGGTACTAGCCCCAGACGTCTTTTATTATATACAAACTTGCAAAGTACAATGTATTCATGAATGCCTCATCACCAAGGACCTTCTCGTGTGTTCAAATACTGATATTGAAATTGTAATATTTTATAGACAATAAAACTATTACACCAAAAGGACTGTGCAGTATACTACTCCCACCCTCACCTATGCCATCCCCTTCTGGGGTTACAAAAAGTTATAAATGTTATAACAACACATTAATTATTTTACACCAATAATGTTCATTTTGACATGAACACTGTACTACATTAAAAGAATAGATAATTTAATCTTATACAAAGTTAAAGGTCATCATAACCTTGGAGCAAAATTTTTATACAATGAAAAATAATAATTCTTCCATAATTTTCAGTAATATTTGTATCCCAATCATAGTGTCATCATAACAGTATCAACAGATGGTAAGTTTGTCCCGTAAGTTACATTGGTGATTTGTAACACATGCAAATAATGCTGAAAACTCTCGCTACACATGACAATCACTTCTCTTTCAAATACCGAGAGAGGAACTTAATGGTTTGTGTGGTAATGTTGACGCTGTGTCGGCCACCTCTTAAGAGACACTAGGCTGATTGATTGTGTTAATTACATCCCTGGCGACGCAACAGCGTAGGTTATATTTCGCCGAATTAAATTTAATGTTTAAAAGACTAAAATAAAATATTGCAAATTAAAAACATAATAAATAAAATAGAACTTTCACAAAAACCATTTAAACGTTAATAAATAACACTCAAAGCTTGTGTCGAAGGCCGGCTTCTTCCCCATAGGACAGGACTAGGCTGCTCACTACTTATCAGTTATCACAACAAATATTTTTTCGAAAGTTCGTTATTCGAGAAGTTCATTTTCCTTAATGATCTGAAGTGTTTATGATTTTCGTATCAATGACCATCCGAAACTTTTTCAAACAAATTGAATCATTCGATGAAAGAACTTTCGAACAAAGATAACTAATGTTGGAAATTTATCACAACCAAGAATGATGATCTCACAATTTTTCTCAAAGCAGACGATATGAAGCTAACGTATGGTAACGAAACATACCGTAATGATCTTTGGGAAATATGGGGAAAGTTAGGTTAGTTTTGGTCGCTTCGTTTCACCAATAAATGATTGGTTTTGGACTCTTTGGAATTCAGTCGTGGTAATATTTGTAACATTACCAAGTCACCCACACCAGTCCAGCTTCATCACAGCCCTGCAGAATATGCTGACATGCTATTAGACCAATGGTCTAGTGTGTCACGAATCACTTCCCTGCCTCCTGACATACAACAATATCTTAACACCTCACACATTAATAGGGGTTTCAATATTGAAATAGCCTGTTCCTCACCAGACCTTACCGACCAGTTTCCTATAACGCACCACGAACTAACAACAGCACTAATGAAAGGTGAGTCATCCTCCCCTGGTGAGGATGGCATAACCTATAACACCCTGAGATTGTTGAATGAGATCCCTAACCATCCACTGCTTGACCTGTATCAAATGAGCCTCACACAGGGTGTTCTGCCTAAGACATGGACTCATGGAAACATAGTTCCAATCCCTAAAGCTAATTCTCCAAACTTCAGGCCAATTTCACTTACATCCTGTATGTGTAAAGTCCTTGAAAGAGTTGTTCTAAACCGTCTTATGTTTCAAGTCAAAGACAAACTCGCCCCTAATCTGTACGGGTTCATGCCCGGGCGTAGCACACAGACATGCTTTGCAGAATATCTTGTTCACTCAAAAGATAAGACACAAACAGCCTTCATAGACCTTAAATCAGCCTTTGATGTAGCTAATAGAGACATTATACTTGAGCAACTAGCTAATTTTGGCATACAAGGTAACCTCCTGACATGGATAAAGGGTTATCTGTCCAACAGGTATGCCAGTGTTCTGTTTAGGGGAGTTAAAAGTACCAGAATGAGATCATTTGAGCTGGGCACGCCTCAGGGAGGAGTGTTAAGTCCTATGCTCTTTAATATACTGATGCACAAGCTTATTGCTGACATTCCAGTTCAACCAAACGAAGCCGTAATATGCTATGCTGATGATATCTGCATTATGACACAAACCAAACTCAGGCTCCAAGCCTTGCTGGATGTATTTGCTCGGAGAACTGTTGAATGCGGTCTCATAATATCTGTTGACAAGACGAGGGTCCTCAATCCTCGTCCTGCTCACCCTCTGCCTCTTGACTATAACATTAACAGCATGCCCTTGGAACTATGTAGCTCCTATAAATATCTTGGAATTTGTGTGAATGATGCAAACTTTGTCAGCAACCTTCGTGACAAACTAATGCAGCGCATTAAACCCCTCAGAACCCTTGTTGGCAAGGGCTATGGAATTAACATCACCTATGCTCGTACTTTTTATCTTCACTTCATTCGTTCTGTAGTTGACTATCATGCTCTCCATCTTGTGACTATTCCGCCTAAACAACTCAACAGCCTTGAGGTAGTGCAAAATGAAGCCATGCGCATCATCCTAGGTTGCCCAAAATCAACCAGAATTCTAAATATGAGGAAAGAGCTCGGACTGCCCTCCCTATCTGAGAGGATAGCCCTACTTAATACCATGTTTTGTGTCAAAGTTTTGAAGAACAATAGTTCTCAAACTACAACTCAAACTGAGTTGATGTTCTATCTAAGTAATCCCGACCATCTCGCCAACCTTTCAAAAAAGACTCTCTTTGGGGCGTGGCTTCATAAAAGTGTTGCAGATCTCCTGAAACTGAATGTCCCAATCACCCCAGACGAACCTATTAATGCCATTCCTCCTTGGCTGGACATATCAGTTCCTATTAATTACACTCCTGTTGGTAGTAAGCAAATGTTAAACACCGATGTGGTGAGATGTGTCACACTAGAAACTATTAACAGACACATAGAGAGTATTAAATCAAGTGAATGTTATGCTTTTACTGATGGTTCTGTGCAGACAAACACAGGTAGAACAGGCTGTGCAATTGTAATATATAAAGAAAAAGAGATGATAGTGTCAAACAAACAAAGGCTAAACAACTGGGCCAGCACAACACAAACTGAACTAACTGGAATCTACTTAGCCACAGACTACCTCAAAGAAAATGGAGGTGGGGTGATATTCTGTGACTCTCAAAGTGCTTTGAAATCAATGAACAGCCCGTCAGGTTCTATGTCTAAAGTTGCATGTGATATTAAAAGGAATGTGATAACTGCCAATGAGAACAACTTTCGTATCGAATTTGTGTGGATTCCGTCCCATGTTGGAATCAGGTATCATGACCGTGCTGATAGACTGGCCAATGAGGGGTGTAAGAAAGAAAATGTTGACCGTGACCTTGGTCTGTCCAATGCCGTAATTAAAAACATTCAAGTCAGAATCATGAACTCTGATCTAGAAGAAGTGAGAAATGCAGAGAGACCTGACAGTTGTAGCATTAGTAAATATGACAAATTTTGTAACAAGAGGTACCGGTATGGCCAGCATAAGGACAGAACCAGACAATGTGATGTAGTCGTGGCCAGAATTAGGCTAGGATACAGACACATCTGGCAAGTTAGTAACGCTGTACCCATACCGGAACACTCAGCATGTAAACTTTGTGATAAACCTTTAAAGCATACACTTGAACACTATATTATTGAATGTGACACTGTCAAAGACTTCAGGCCACCTGACTTACTGTATCTTGAACTATGTAATTACTTCATTGAATCAGGTGTGCTTGAGGATATTCTTGCTGTTTATCCCAAATTTGCTAGCCCACACTGATTAGTCTTCAACTAGAATATGACTCCAATGTATGTGATCCACTGACCCATATATGCTGCTGGTGAATGTGATGTATTTCCTTCTTTGTGTACGAACCTCTGTCCTGCGTGGCAGTGAACAGTGGCATTACCCACATGAATCTGACCTATATATAGTGTCAATGAATATGATGCATTCTTTGTGTACGAACCTCTGTCCTGTATGGCAGTGAAAAGTGACATTACCCACATGAATCTGACCGACGTATATGTATGTATGTGTGCGTGTGTGCATGTATATGTACGTGTACATGTATATGTGTATGTATATACGCATATGTATGTATATGTGTGTGTGTGTGTGTTTACATATATGTATATGTACTGTCAATGAATATGATGCAAATCTTTGTGTACGAACCTCTGTCCTGCATGGCAGTGAACAGTGACATTATCCATATGAATCTGACCTCTATACATTTATAGTTGTTAATGAATATGATGTATTTCTTTGTGTATGAACCTCTGTCCTGCGTGACAGTGAGAAGTGATACCACCCTCAGTGTCAAGACCTGACTGAATTACTCAGAATAGGCAAACTGTACTACAAGCTCTGCCAATAAATTTGTTAAACTAAAAAAATAATCAGTGCCGCGCGACACCCTGGGGCGGTGCATGGACGCTCACCGCTCTCTGTGACTTTATTAATTGTTTTGGTAATTTAATGCAGTGCGTTATATGATGAATGTCCACGCTGTGATCACACACAGAAGACTTCCTGGGAAAAAGGTGGATACATATAGTGAAGTGTTTACTAAGTGTCTTAACGGTGAAGGAAAGTGGCAGGACACCGGGTGCACCACGCCTTCATGAGGAGTCAGGTAAGACGCTGTTCTTGTCGGCGTGTGTTGTGGTTTAAAGGAACTATAAAGAATCTTTTATCTTTAATGGGAAAAAAATTCCTCAACTTGGTGTTAAGGCTGGAACACACTCGTTAAATCTTAGCCTTTTCGTTTTCCTTTGTTCATGTTGAGAGTGAAAACTGGGTGTTCCTCTCGGACCGCCATCTTGGACCGCCAAGTTCCCGTTCCTCCTCCCTGTTGATTTTTTTCTATTATCGTTTCGGTCATTCAGCGAATTTTAGTATTTTAAGTTACTAACGTTAGGTTGGGTTAAGGTAGTTATAAACTACTGAAACATTTAGATCTCGCTATTCTGAGCATTTTGAATCCCATAAATACGTGGCGAAAATGGATAATAGCGAAACAATTGAATTTAATTGATTTTAAGTAGTTTTTCAGTCTTCGTCTTTGAGGTGATGTTATAAGAACATAAGAAAATAAGGAGTCTGCAATAGGCCGGTTAGCCTGTGCATGGCAGCTCCTGTCGAGAGTTACTACCACTCTCTATCATCCAGGGATCTATCTCGCCTTCTTTTAAAACTTTCCAGCATTCCAGCACTTACTACAAAGTTGCTAAGCTTGTTCCACTCGTCTACCACCCTATTTGTGAACCAGTTCCTTCTTATCTCCCTCCTAAACTTATCCAACTTAAATCCGTTGCTACGAGTACTATCGTGCTCAGATATTATAAGAACTTTATCGATATCTCTTTTATTGATTCCTTTCACCCACTTCAATACTTCTATCATATCTCTCCGCACTCATCGTCTTTCTAGGGAACGCAAGTTTAGTTTCTTTAATCTATCTTGATATGGAAGGTTTCTAATTCCCGGAATCACTTTCGTCATTCTTCGCTGTACTGACTCCAATGAATTGATTATCCATTCTACAATAAGGGCACCAGAACTGAACAACATAATCGAGGTGCGGCCTGACTAACGCAAGATATAGCTGCAATATGACCTCTGCACTCTTATTACTTACACTTCTAGATATAACACCTAACATAATGCTACCACACTAGATGCATTACACCGCCCTGTGTGCACATATACATATCACCATCACTGCATGTTATGCTATAAATCATCACTATACATAACCCCATCCATCATCACTACCTATAACACCATCTATCATCACTATACTTAACCGTCCATCATCACTATACTTAACATCACCAATCATCACTATATTTAACACCATCCATCATCACTATACTTAACACCACCCATCATCACCACATATAACACCACCCATCATCACTATAATTAACACCATGCATCATCACTATACTTAACACCATCCATCATCACTACATATAACACCATCCACCATCACTATACTTAGCACCACCCATCATCACTATACTTAACACAACCCATCACTACACTTAACACCACCCATCATCACTACATATAACACCACCCATCATCACTATACTTAACACCATCCACCATCACTACATATAACACAATCCATCATATACTTAACACCACCCATCATCACTATACTTAACACTACCCATCATCACTATACTTAAACTGTCATCACTACATATAACACGACCCATCATCACGACATATAACACCATCCATCATCACTACATAACACCATCCATCATCACTTTACATAACACCATCCATCATCACTGTACTTAACACTACCCATCATCACTATACTTAAACTATCATCACTACATATAACACGACCCATCATCACTACATATAACACCATCCATCATCACTACATATAATACCATCCATCAACACTACATATAACACCACCCATCATCACTATATATAACATCATCCATCATCACTACATATAACACCATCTATCATCACTACATATAACACCATTCATCATTACTACATATAACACCATCCATCATCACTACATATAAGACCAACCATCATCACTACATATAATAACATCCATCATCACTACATATAACATCATCCATCATCACTACATATAACCCCATCCATCATCACTACATATAACACAATCCATCATCACTACATGTAACATCATCCATCATCACTACATATAACACCATCCATCATCACTACATATAATACCATCCATCAACACTACATATAACACCACCCATCATCACTACATATAACACCATCCATCATCACTACATATAAGACCACCCATCATCACTACATGTAACAACATCCATCACTACATATAACATCATCCGTCATCACTACATAAAACCCATCCATCATCACTATATTAACACCACCCATCATCACTACATATAACAACATCCATCATCATTACTACATATAACATCATCCATCACCACTACATATAACACCATCCATCATCTCTACATATAACACCATCCATCATTACTACATATAACACCATCCATCATCACTACATATAACACCATTCATCATCACTACATATAACACCACCCGTCATCACTACATATAACACCATCTATCATCACTACATATAACACCATCCATCATCACTACATATAACATCATCCATCATCACTATAATCAACACTACCCATCATCACTACACTTAAACTGTCATCACTATAGTAATAAACTGAGCTTAAGTTATTACTAATTTGAGAAGTTCCAACCTTCATTAATTATATTTACAGTATGAATGGTGAAATTTTGAATTGACCTCAGTGGGGGTGCTGTAAGTCTGGGTCAGTATTAATAAAATGACGTCCCATAAAGTACAACAGATAACACAGTCTGTATTATCTGTTGTACTTTATGGGGCCCAGGACCACACGCCACGCTTATGATATTGTATAATACAAATACGATTTGAGTATTTTTATTGTTACAATACACTTTTTGTGTTATGATAGAAGTGTGTGGCCGAAACGCCTCTCGTAGCGTTGCGGCCGCACACCTCTCTCGTAGCGTTGAGGCAGCACACCTCTCGTAGCGTTGAGGCAGCACACCTCTCTCGTAGCGTTGAGGCAGCACACCTCTCTCGTAGCGTTGAGGCCGCACACCTCTCTCGTAGCGTTGAAGCAGCACACCTCTCTGTAGCGTTGAGGCCGCACACCTCTCTCGTAGCGTTGAGGCCGCACACCTCTCGTAGCGTTGAGGCAGCACACCTCTCTCGTAGCGTTGAGGCAGCACACCTCTCTTGCAGCGGAGCGGCCGCATACCTCTCTCGTAGCGTTGAGGCAGCACACCTCTCTGTAGCGTTGAGGCCGCACACCTCTCGTAGCGTTGAGGCCGCACACCTCTCGTAGCGTTGAGGCCGCACACCTCTCTCGTAGCGTTGAGGCAGCACACCTCTCGTAGCGTTGAGGCCGCACACCTCTCTCGTAGCGTTGAAGCAGCACACCTCTCTCATAGCGTTGAGGCCGCACATCTCTCTCGTAGCATTGAGGCAGCACACCTCTCTCGGTGCGTTGAGGCCGCACACCTCTCTCGTAGGGTTGCGGAAGCACACCTCTCTTGCAGCGGAGCGTCCGCACTCCTCTCTCGCAGCGGAGCGTCCGCACTCCTCTCTCGTAGAGTTGAGGCCGCACACGTCTCGCAGCGGAGCGGTCGCACTCCTCTCTCGTAGCGGAGCGGCCTCACACCTCTCTCGTAGCATTGAGGCCACACACCTTTCTTGTAGCAGAGCGGCGCACACCTCTCTCGTAGCGTTGCGGCCGCACACCTCTCTAGTAGCGGAGCGGCTGCACACCTCTCTAGTAGTGGAGCGGCCGCACACCTCTCTCGTAGCGTTGCGGCTGCACACCTCTCTAGTAGCGGAGCGGCCGCACACCTCTCTAGTAGTGGAGCGGCCGCACACCTCTCTAGTAGCGGAGCGGCCGCACACCTCTCTAGTAGTGGAGCGACCGCACACCTCTCTAGTAGTGGAGCGGCTGCACACCTCTCTAGTAGTGGAGCAGCCGCACACCTCTCTAGTAGCGGAGCGGCCGCACACCTTTCTAGTAGCGGAGCGGCCGCACACCTCTCTTGTAGCCTTGAGGCCGTACACCTCTCTCGTAGCAGAGCGGCGCACACCTTTCTAGTAGCGGAGCGGCCGCACACCTCTCTTGTAGCCTTGAGGCTGTACACCTCTCTCGTAGCAGAGCGGCGCACACCTTTCTAGTAGCGGAGCGGCCGCACACCTCTCTTGTAGCCTTGAGGCCGTACACCTCTCTCGTAGCAGAGCGGCCGCACACCTTTCTAGTAGCGGAGCGGCCGCACACCTCTCTTGTAGCCTTGAGGCCGTACACCTCTCTCGTAGCAGAGCGGCGCACACCTCTCTCTCGTAGCGTTGCGGCGCATACCTCTCTCTCGTAGCGTTGCGGCCGCACACCACTCTCGTAGCTTGTTCCACTTGTCTACCACCCTATTTGTGAACCAGTTCCTTCCTATCTCCCTCCTAAACTTATCCAACTTAAATCCGTTGCTACGAGTCCTATCCTGCTCGGATATTATAAGAACTTTATCTATATCTCTTTTATTGATTCCTTTCACCCACATAAATGCTTCTATCATATCTCCCCGCACTCTTCATCTTTCTAGGGAATGCAAGGTTAGTTTCTTTAACCTATCTTGATATGGAAGGTTTCTAAGTCCCGGAATCATTTTCGTCATTCTTTGCTGCACTCACTCCAGTGAATTGATATCCATTCTATATAATAAGGGCACCAGAACTGAACCCCATAATCGAGGTGCGGCCTGACTAGCGCAAGATATAGTTGCAATAAGACCTCTGCACGCTTATTACTTACACTTCTAGATATAAAACCTAATACTCTGTTTGCCTTATTTTGAACCTTAACATACTGTTTTCTAGGCCGTAGGTCCGAGCTTACAAGTACCCCTAAGTCGCTTTCACAAGTCGACTTCTCTAGGTTGATGTTGTTAAGGCTGTAATCATTGACAGTATTTGTTCTTCCAATGTTAAGTACGCTGCACTCGATGGTGTTGAATTTCATTTGCCATTTTTCTGACCACTCATGCAGTTTATTTAAATCCTCCTGTTGTGCATTTGCATCATACCCTGAATTAATCTGCCGCCCTATTTTGGTGTCATCCGCAAACTTGCTTATGTCCCTACTGATCCCAGTATCTATATCGTTTATAGAGATTATGAACAAGAGTGGGCCCAGTTCAGACCCCTGGGGAACCCCACTGGTTACACAGGCCCGCTTAGATCAGTTTTTACCTTAATATTTTGCTAAAATGATCACTAGATTAATCATTGAATACCCAAGAATATCTGTTGCCGTATTTTTTAATGCAGTAAGTATTATTAGGTTGCAAAGTGATGGAATTATTTTCTTAAATAGTTATACAAATTTAGTTCATATTCAAGTATTCCTTTCCTAGTTCTTAAAGTTATCAAATGAAGAAACTTAGTTATCAGATCTTGGTAAATAATACATAACACAACAGGTGAGTCACATCTACTGTACCTTAACAAAAAAAATAAAACGAACGTAATCGAACAACTTCTGGTCTTAGCAGTGTGCTCCATAGTCTCGGGGATTATAACCTCCCCTGCCTCTGCTATTTTACGATCATATTTGTCAAATTTGTGAACTTTCTGAGAATATTTAACATGTGTCAAGCATGTTGGTGTAGAGTGCAAAGGAAGTGTAATGTGATGAACGCGGTTTTGTAAATTGTAAAGGAAAAAAGAAACCGGAAAAAATGAACTAGGATTTAGGACTGACAAGTTAACTTGCTCGGCGTGGCAGAGTTCCCACGCCAGCCGGTCACGACGGTTACTGGGTGCGTTCATAGTATGAGTTTGTTTGGTATATATTACAAAAATTATCTTGTTATTTGGCATAATACCCAGAATTTGTGATTGGTTGAGCATGTATGCATGTTATTTAGAGTAACTCGGCAACAATTTTGATCTGATAATTGTGTGATTTTGTTTGTTTACGTTTATTATTGAAAATGGACTACTAAATGTTAAAAATGATTAAACTTAAACTTTGGGGTGGGATTTTGGGGAAATGTCATGTAGGCGTCCATGTTTTTGGTGAAGATCAGTTGAAGGTCAGGGTCACACTGCCATGTAGGTCAGGTTATTGCTGGTGGTGTTACTGTAGTGTAGGGGATGATAAAGCACTGACATGTCAACATGGCACTTATGAGATATGATTCTTACGATTTTTTTCTGCAAAGTTTTATACAGTACATAGAGATTGGTAAAAAATTAAAGTCAAAGTTCATTCGGTGACTTTAAACTTGTTGCTTCAAACTTTAATTTAAGACTCCAGCTCTGTTACACTTTCTTTAAGCAGCTTATTAATATTTGCGCCAAGTGCAGCACTTAAAAGGTTTTTCATTTTCATTTATATTTATGCAGCACTTTAGCAAAAATTAGTAATATTTTTGTGCGTTCATATGGAGTAAAAGAAAATGTATTTTACAAAATAACTTCCACTGTTGTGTGCAAATTTCAGCTTCCTGACTGAAGGTGCCTGAGATATCGTAACAATTATTAAAGAGTCACCACCCTTGAGGCTCCCGCAGCACCTGGGGACGGAATGGGGAAAGAGGAAGCGATATATAAATTGTGATCATAGATACAATCGAAATAAAAAACTAAGAATAATTCGCACTAAATTGGCAAGTTAGATCATAATTAAGTGTTGCTGTCAATGTGAGGCGTTTTTAAAGAATACACTACATCATCCCAGTTCCGCCCGATGTTCTGCCCCAGGAGTAACTCGCCCTATACTGGTGCTGTTTCTAGACAGGTTAGCGTAGACAAGAGCATGCAGCAGGAGCGGAGGTCTTACGTAGTGTCAGAACCTCCGCTTTGGTGATATTAGTTTCCTCCTGTGACTTCGGTTAGTCCATCTTAAGTGTCCGGTTAGACCCCTCTTGTGACCCTTTATACCCTCTCATGTATCCGGTTACACCCTCTCGTGTGACCCGTTGTGCCCCCTCCTGTATCCGGTTATACCTTCTCGTGTGACCCGTTATACCCCCTCCTGTATCCGGTTATACCCTCTCGTGTGACCCGTTATACCCCCTTCTGTATCCGGTTGTACCCTCTCGTGTGACCCGTTATGCCCCCTCCTGTATCCGGTTATACCCTCTCGTGTGACCCGTTATGCCCCCTTCTGAATCCGGTTGTACCCTCTCGTGTGACCCGTTATGCCCCCTCCTGTATCCGGTTATACCCTCTCGTGTGACCCGTTATACCCCCCTCCTGTATCCGGTTATACTCTCTCGTGTGACCCGTTATACCCCCTCCTGTATCCGGTTATACCCTCTCGTGTGACCCGTTATGCCCTCTCGTGTGACCCGTTATACCCCTCCCCTTGGAGTACTGCTCTCATATCTGGGATGGCTCTTCTCTCCAACTGTTAGACAGGGTGGTATCAAAGGCATTTCGTCTTACTAACTCTCCTCCTTCAGTTGACAGTCTTTCTTCCGTTTCTCTTCGCCACAATGTTGCTTCACTCTCTCTTTTACAGGCACTTTAACGGGCAATGTTCGATGGATTTGGCATCCTGTGTACCGCCGGCAAGACCGTAGACTTGTAACACACGTCTTGCCCGCGGTGCCCACCGTTTCTCTGTGGATGTCGGTCACACTAGAATAACCGGTTATAGTACCTCCTTGTTTCCTCACACAGCCAAACTGTGGAATGCTCTACCTTCTTCTGTGTTTCCACACTCATATAATCTGTCTCACTTTAAAAAGCTGGTTTTCCGGCATCTTCGCGGTGTAGATAAATATAATATTTTTCTTTTCTATTTTTAATTTCTTTTTAATTTTATTTATTTCGCCTCCCCCCCCCTCCCCTAGGCCCCGTTGTAGGTCGATAACCTGTGCCCGGGTGGGTTATTCCCCGTAAAAAGAAAAGTTATACCCCCCCCCCCCACTATGAGCGGCAGTAACCATGACTGTTATCATTACATTACAGAAAAGGTGATAGTGATAATAACTTTCCCTGGCGCAATGTTGCAGGTATATATGCTGTTTTAAATACCATGTGACCCAAACGTTCACTTGCAATAATATTGAAAAACTATTTGTAGTTAATTGGAAAAAAATATATTTATGATATAAATATTTATATAATATATTAATATTGTACACACACGTCAAGGTGACATCATGATAACAACACTCGTGGCTCTTAAGGTCACTGGGGCAAGATTTCAGCATCCTGTTCAAGAATATACTGTCAACTAAAATAGGCTACAATTCAGAATAACACCGCAAATTAAATTACCGTATACAATTAACGTCAATGCATGTATATCATGTTGGTTTCCTAGTGGCTACTGTACTTGCATATTATATTTAGCACGTGTTACTGTTGGAGTTTGTTGGTATATTAAGGGAATTAGCCTACCCGGGCACAGGTCACTGACCCACATTGGGGCCTGACGGGGGGGGGGGGGGGGGGGGACAAAAAGGAAAATTAAAAAAAAATAAAACAGACCAGGAGTGAGAAACGATAAATTTGTTGTGTTGTCAAAGTAAGAGAAACAATTGAGACCCTGCAATTGTGTGCAAATGAGGCAGGTCAGTGAAAATCAACAACCTGGCACTTGGTCACAATACTGTTACTATTAAGATTTAGCTCATAGACGTTCACTATCTTTGGCTGAAATGTGGCATGAACATCAGCATGTACCTCAGAAGTGTTCGAGACGTAATATTTTAGGGGGATGGACCTCCACTGCCAAAGGTGGATAACTCCTTCGCTAAAAACACGTCTGAATTGGTGGCAGACTCATACCTAAAAGAGGGTCCCCTATACACCACCGCAGTTTTTAACACAGAGAACTGAGGGTTGGTATCCCCCCTGGTAACTGCCTTGTGCTGAGGAGCTTCAGTTCCCACGATCTAGTAAGAACTGTTGGTGGGTGTTTGTTGACACCCGGTAGGACCACCATGGCGAACTGGTTGCTGGTGAGGTTCTTAAGTGGAATTTATTTTTACGCAAGAGACAGGCGTGTGAGGCAGTATGTCTGGCGTGAGAGGTATTCAAGCACATTGTGTATTTGGTTCTATACATGAGAACTGATTTAGTTACTAAGTGCAAAAAAGTGGATATAATCTTAATATGTCGGCTATCTTGCCACTAGAGATGAAGTGTTGTGCCATTTCACACACACTGTGCTTGGACCTGAATGTCTTCAGTTTGACTGTAATCGTTCCATAGCTGCTGCACTGTGTTGGTGGTGTTCTGTTTCAGTAGTGTATCACAGAGGCTCTTTAACATATCAGTTTGAGCTGTAAATTGAGCTTCGAGTTCTTTAATTTAATTTTTCAAATCATTGATCTCTTCACTTTGTGCGTGTTCACTGGGTCTGTTGGCAGCTACCTGTTGTGTCGGTACGTCTGTGTTGCCCCATGCTGATCTTTCGATGACTGCTGGTGGTGATCCTGGAGCTTTAGTGGGGAGGGTGGCCCAGGGGTTGGCCGTAGGGAGTACCCTAGCAGCAGTAGTGTTTCTTGAGACCTGCCTGGGTGGCGTGTCTGGGCGCTGAAGAGGCGTAGGAGCTCTAGGACAGTCATGGTGCCATACAGGAACGCCACCTAACCTTACCTAACCTAACCTAACCTAACCTTAACATGCCTAGCCTAAATTTACCTTACCTCACCTAACCTTAACATGCCTAACCTACATTTACCTTACCTAACTTTTCTTTTTTTATCATCCATTTGCAGAGATAATCAAAGGTTAAAATACATAATAGTGGCATCCTAAGTTACGTTTATATATCAACAGATTTATAGATATATTGGAGAAATGATTATAAAAAGTTTATCTCTACAAATGTATTTTTTTTTAAAGAAATTGACAATTTTCTAGAGAAATTGATTGTTTATCATGTGCGTTGCAGCTTTCTTAGGTTAGGTTAGGTTTTGTGAGGTTAAATTACATTTCACTAATTTTGTAGCAAAACAAATTACTACCGAATGTTTCAGATAAAAAACCTATGAACATAATTCTTTTATACGAAAAAAATGCTATACCACTGTTAATTTTTACTCCCCTTTTTATTAGGTTTGATGAACTTAAATTGGGTCAGGTATTATTTAGCTCTGAGTCATGGGCACTTCTTGGACACTTGGCAGAATAGCTTGTTATAACTTGGTCTTAGCCATACCAAGAAGGCGGAGTCAAGACACAAATGTTCACTTGACCTCGTATTTGGCTTTCAATACTGATGGACATGTGCGACTATACCACATTAATAAGGTTTATCTGCAAGTTTACTCAGTCATGAAAAATATTTGTACCATAAATGTGGACAATACAAACCTTCTATTTTGGTACAAATTACTTGAAAAGTTGTAAGACAAAAGATGCGTCTCCTCCATTCCGCGAGAAATATAAACGCACTCAAGCCTCATCTTCTCGTAAAAAAATGTAATATCGGTTTTTTTTTTTACGGGGAATAGCTCACCCGGGCACAGGTCATCGACCTACATCGGGGCCTAGGGGGCGAAAAAATAAGAATAAAAAGCTATCAAAAATAGAAAAGGAAAAGGTTATATTAATCTACACCACGAAGATGCCGGAAAACCACTTTTTTAAAGTGAGGCAGATTGTACGAGTGTGGAGACACAGAAGGCAGAGCATTCCACAGTTTGGCTGTGTGAGGAAAGAAGGATGTACTATAACGGGGTATTCTAGTGTGACCGACATCCACCGAGAAATGGTGGGCACCGCGGGCAAGACGTGTGTTACGAGCCCACGGCTTTGCCCGCGGTACACAGGATGCCAAATCCACCGAACAAAGCCCGTTAAAGTACCTGTAAAAGAGAGAGAGTGAAGCAACATTGTGGCGAAGAGAAAGGGAAGAGAGATTGTCGATTAAAGGAGGAGAGTTAATAAGATGAAAATGCCTTTGATTCCACCCTATCTAATAGTTGGACAGAAGAAGAGCCACCCCAGATATGAGAACAGTACTCCAAGTTAGGACGAATGAATCCCTTACATACTTGAAGCAACTGCTCAGGAGTGAAATAGCTGCGGCATCTGTACAGCATTCCCAAGTTTCAGGAGGCAGCTTTAGCAATGTTGAGGATGTGTAGCTTCCATGACATATTAGAGGAAATGGTGAGGCCTAGCATATCTATTTTAGAATTTAGCGGAATGAAAGCGTCCTGAAATGTGATTGGTTGGAGATCATCTAATTTGGAAAGTGTAATTGGTAATACTGAGTTTTATTATTAATGAATTTTACCAAGTTTCTACCTCTCCATTCGGTGATGCTGCACAGATTCGCATTGATATCAACCCTAGAAACAGATCTAGTTTGAGAGTTAGGAGGAAGGGGAAAATGTGAAGAAGAGTGAAGAGTAGAATCATCAGCGTAAGAATGGATAGAATTAGTTATAGTGTGAAATAGATCATTGATAAAAAGAAGGAAGAGAGTAGGTGAAAGAACAGAACCCTGTGACCCACTATTGGTAGAGAAAGAGCGAGAGATCGATCCCTCGACAACAACTGCTATGGATCGGTTCTCAAGGGAGCTGGAGATTAAAAAACAAAGTGGGGGAGAGAAATCATATGCTTTGGAGATGTTGAGGGCCATGACGAAAGTTTCCCCATAATCCCTAAGAGAGGATGACCAAAGACGGGTGCAGTAGGAAAGCAGATCACCAGTAGATCTCGCCTGGCGAAAGCCATACTGGTGATCCGACAAAAGAGAAAGGCGTTCAAGGTGACGGAGAAAATGGGAGTTTAAGATAGTTTCGAAAATCTTAGAGAGGAATGAAGTTAGGGGCAATGGGGCGATAGTTAGGGGTAAGAATGGTCACCCTTCCCCGGGATGGGCTGAACCAAACATTTTCTTCATTATTCTATGATACAACAAGGCTAACAAGCTTTATTACAACATTATTATTTTTTGTTATGTAATCGGGAAATAGCGTACTTACTATATCCGTGTTGAGCATGTTACAGCAGCTAAGGGGGTTCCGACATATATTTTTGAGTATACCGATCGGGGACTATCTCCAGTTACGGGGTAAACAAACATGCAGTCCCGTAAATGTTTTTGAGTATGCGGCCCCTGGTGTTTGTATAGGGCTAGTTTAAGTCGGGCATACTAGTCTCTGACACATTTTATGGCAAAAGCATGAGAGTAGTATTTCAGCCAGAATAGAGTACGTCACTTACCAAGGTTGTTTAATTCGGCCATAGATGTACACCCTCTAAAAAACTATTCAGCACCCGTGTCATTGTATCACGCCGTAAGGGTGCCGAATAATGTTGAGGCGGTACTAGTTGTGCGAGGTGGGCCAGTTACACCTTGTTTTCGTCAAACGATGTTCAACCTTCTTCAAAATGTAGTCGAAAGTTTCCCAAGTCGTTCTCATGTATTGGGGAAAAAACCTACTTTGTCCCGTTTTTAGCTCGCTAAAAAGATGGTGATTATTCACCGTAATTTTCTCTGCTGCGGTTGATTTCATGTGTTCCAGTTACTTTCCTCCTTATTTTTGCATAAGCACTATCGAGCAAAAGAAAAACTTCGTCAGATAACATGCTAGACATCTGTGCGACAGCTGCACCACAACTCGCAGATATACTGTGTCCTCTGTGTCCGCCTACCAGCGTTGACTCCCGACGCATGGTCGGCGCTGGAAACCGACAAGCGGGTAAACCTGCTTTTGTTTTTTGTATGTGTTCTTACCCTTTAAGAGTGATGGGACTAACGTCAACTCTCATTCTCTCACTGTCTTTCACAGATGGGTTGACACTATAAATGTCGAAGACACATAAGTCATTTTTTGAGAAATTATAAAGAACATTAGGGAAGTTTGACAACCCAGGAATGTCGCTCTACGGACTGTTGCCGTGATGTCTGTGACAAGTTTGATTCAGGCTGGTGATGGTAGGAATATTCTTCAGGAATGTGATAAGCTTCCAGCTCTATGATGAGTTGACTCTTCACAGGCTTTGTGTTGAGTCTAACTTGGTCAAACAGGAGAGGAGAGGGCACAATATCGTATTTCAGGAGGTCGTTGGTAGTGAGGCCTCAGCCGCGGGCTATTTCAATTAACTCCTCCGTTATGTTCATTAATTTCACCACCTTTTTGGTTGTCTTTTGTGGTTTATTTCTGATTTTCTTCATAGTCTCGATGTTTGTTCTATGAATGGTGTCAAACAAATTTGATGTTTTCTTCATGATTCTGTCGGCAAAGACCAGGGCCTGGAGGCACGAGCATATTTAAGTCACTTAAATCTCTACTGGCGCACTTAACAACTCTCTGCTGGCGTACTGAACAACTCTCTGCTAGCGTACTTAAGTCATACGCACAAAACAGTTTAAGTGCTCTAGAGTCTGGGATCTTGGGTACTTAGTCCACTCCCGTGTTGTCTGAAGTGAGCAAACTGGCCCTGCGTTCACTAGGGCAACGCTACTTTCAGCGTAGCGTGCGTTCTTTTGTGAACTTAGATCATGTATCACATCGGAAATGTATTTGAATGCAATATACCCCAAAAAATATTTTGCTAATTTTCTTTAATTGAAATTTGTATGAGTGGTGCCTCGTACCGCTGCCAACTTCCTTTGTTTACACAAAGTCGGGAGGCCCAGCACACACCTCACTCCTCCTTTACCTCTCTCTAAGTACGAAGAAAGAAAATAAGATAAATAATTAAGAAAGACTACTAAAGGAAAAACAGAATATGATTGATTGAAAGTAGAAAAATAAATACTAAATATAATTACAGAATAGATCAGAGAAAGTATATAAATAAATATAATATAAAGGAATAAAGAAATCTCGTTTGTGATTTTGTTGATTCGCAGCTAATATTGTGTGGCCACTGGCCATAGCATTGTGGTGAATGTGGTCTTCCATGTGGCTTTTAAGTGTAGTGCTATTGCATCATAGTATTCACTCTGCGATTGACTGAGGGACAAATATTTGTAACGTGCACTCTGATTGGCTTGACGGATGTCAGCTGACGCGGCAGAATACAGTCTTTGCCACGACTGTCTTGGGTTACGACAATCGTAAGTTTGTTTTTAGCGTTTTAACTAAAGTTTTCACTTATGATTTTGATCTAAGTTAGCTATCGCGGCAGACTTAGGTCAGACGTTAGTGCATTCCTGCCCAGATATTTCTCCTTGTCCTTTGCAGGAACATTCAAGACATGGTTTATACAGTACAGTAATTTCCTTTCATGACTTCTTTTATCACGAAAATGTGGAGGACTGTGGGAGACTTTGCAGAAAATAAAAACCCTGTGGTCAAAAAGCAATAAAATGACACCAATATCAACATTATATCAGATATGGCCAGAGCAAGGTGCGGTCTTGGGTATGAGAGTTTGTTGACCAAACTGGAGTGGTCCACTGAAGAATTGACGAAGGCCAAGTTAGAAATTGAGAGGGCCACGTTGGAGAACTTGAAATTAAGGGAAGAGGTGGCGATGTTAAAAGGAGAGACTGGACGAGTAAAGCCAGTGGCTGACGAAAAATCAAGCGAGTGGAAAATTGTGAGTAGTGGGAAGACAAAGCTTTTGGTGAAGAAGCACACCAAGGATGCGACAACAACGACAACAACAGCTAAGTGTACCAACCCGTTCAGTCCCTTGATAGACGAATTGGACGTTAGTACAGTCAGGGACAGGGATGACAAGGAAGGTATCAAAACTTTAATTGTTGGTGACTCACAGGTAAGGTACATGGACAGGGCCTTTTGTGGTAAAAACAAAAATAGGATGAGGGTGTGTTTGCCAGGAGGTGGGGTGGGGGATATAATTGACAGGATGGACAATATCTTGTCTGGTAATGGGAACAAACCCATTATCTGCCTCAGTGCAGGAGGCAATGATATTGGCCGGTGTAGGAGCGAGGAGCTTCTTGACAAGTTCAAGGCAGCCATAGATCGTATTAGGACTAAGGGAGGGATCCCTATCATATGCGGTGTCCTGCCTAGAAGGAGAGTTGGCAGTGAATGGTTGTCAAGGGCAGTTGGTGTTAACGACCGTCTTGACAGATATTGCAAGTCAATATCAGTCCCATTCATTGACAACTGGGACAACTTCTATGGCAGAAGGGACCTTTATGCTAGGGATGGGGTGCACCTGTCTAGGGATGGAGTAGCAACCCTGGCTGGGGCTCTAGAGGGGGCAGTTCAAAAGATATCGAAGTCTTTAAACTGCTAAGAGAACATAGGGGCACGGGGGTGGAGGAGACTGCAGTGGGAGCGGGTAAACAAAGCGAAAGATTACAGGGAAATGGTGTTAGGAATGATGACATAACTAAATTAGACAGGGAGTTTAAAACTAAACACGGTAAGGGAAGGACTCAGAACACGACTAACTTAAATGTATATTACGCGAACAGTAGAAGTATGAGAAACAAAATGGATGATATTAGGGCCTTGGTATGTACCGAAGAAATCGATATAATTGCATTCACTGAAACATGGATCAACCTAGACACACGTGAATTACCAGTCGAATACCAAATTGCGGGTTACAAACTGTTCCATACCGATAGGCTGACCAGGAAAGGAGGCGGAGTAGCAATCTATGTTAGGGATAATCTGAAGTGTGAAATAAATAAGGAAATAAAAACTGAGAGGAATACAGAAACAATTTGGATAGAATTAAGCGACGGTCGGGAAAAATTAATCACAGGAGTAATATATAGACCCCCCAATCTTGACAGAGTCAATGAGCGACTTATCTGGGATGAAATGCGCAGGGCTTCCATACACAACAAAGTCTGTATAGTAGGCGACTTTAACCTTGGCCAAATAGATTGGACCGACCTTACGGGAAACTCAGAATCAGAGGATTTTCTCGAGACGATCCAGGACTGTTTCCTAAGTCAACATATAACCGAACCCACACGGGGTAATAATATATTGGATTTAGTTTTGTCAAACAGAGAAAACCTCATTAGCAATGTCGAGGTAGGGAACGAACTTGCAAACAGCGATCACAAAGAAATTCGATTCCAGTTAGATTTTCAGGGCAAACGTAAGGAAAATTCCACTAAAGTACCAGATTTCAGAAGGGCAAACTTTGACAGTTTAAAGAGGCAGCTGAGAGAGGGGGTGTCGCGCTTGGCCGTGAACCTGACAGATGACACCGACCTGATAACGAGATCTGAGATTGCCGAGTTCCATGACAATTTAAATAGTGAGTTACTTAATGCACAAAGGCAGAACATACCATACAAAAAACTCAGATCAAACAACAATGACCCTAAATGGATAAATAATTATTTAAAGAACATCATTGGCCAAAGGAAGGCTATAGGTAGAAGGATAAATCGTGGCGAAATTCACCTCCGGGACTATTATAGGGTATTGACGAGTAGGGTTAAAACCGAGATAAGGAAAGCAAAGAGGAATAATGAGGTAAGGATAGCAAGGGAGGCAAAGACAAACCCCAAAGGATTCTACCAAATGTACCAAACTAAAACACGAGAAAAGATTGGACCAATACGGTCAGACTCCGGCGAGCTCACTGATAACGACGGAGAAATGAGCAATAATTTGAATAAATATTTTTCAACAGTTTTCACCAGCGAAAATTTAAACATGATACCCGAGGCACCGACTCTATTCAGAGATAGTGAAGAAAACAAATTAAGTGAGATAGTAGTGACTAGTAACGATGTTAGTAAGCAAATAGACAAACTAAAGCCTAATAAGTCACCTGGTCCCGATGAGATATTTGCCAGAGTATTAAAGGAATGTAAGGAAGAGCTTAGTATGCCCTTAGCAAAGTTGTTTAACATGTCCTTAAAAACAGGTGTAGTACCAGAATCCTGGAGGTTAGCGAATGTAATACCGATCTTCAAGAAGGGGGATAGATCACTATCCTCTAACTACCGCCCAATCAGTCTAACATCAATAGTAGGCAAATTACTGGAAGCAATCATTTCAAACTCTATTCGAAATCACCTGGAGAAGCACAGATTGATCAATGATTCCCAGCATGGCTTCACAAGCGGACGTTCTTGCCTAACTAATCTATTAACATTCTTTTCATCAGTTTTCGAATCAGTGGACGAGGGGCACAATTATGATGTGGTATATCTCGACTTTAGCAAAGCCTTCGACAGAGTACCCCACGAAAGACTAATTAGAAAGGTAGAAGCTCATGGCATCAAAGGTGACATCCTTAAATGGATTAGGGCGTGGTTACAGGACAGGAAACAGCGAGTGAGCATTAACGGCACTAAGTCCCAATGGAGCAACGTCACAAGTGGAGTTCCCCAAGGCTCAGTACTTGGACCATTATTGTTTATTATATACATAAACGACATAGATATCGGCATAGACAGCAACATAAGCAAATTTGCTGATGATACTAAAATAGGACGTGTTATCAAATCTGACGAGGACTCGGCAAAACTACAGGAGGATCTAAACAAATTTTTCGAATGGTCTGAAAAATGGCAGATGAAATTCAACATTGACAAATGTAAAGTACTCAGTATAGGAAATGTAAACAGGGAAACCAGATACCAGATGAACAACGATGCCATAGAGAAATCCGACTGCGAGAGAGATTTAGGAGTAATGATAAGTAGGAACCTTAAGCCAAGTAAACAATGTGTTTTTGCTCGTAACAAGGCTAATAAAGTACTTGGGTTCATACAAAGGTGTGTTAGTTACAAGACTAGCGAGGTCATCCTAAAACTGTATCTTGCTCTTGTGAGACCACACCTGGATTACGCAGTCCAGTTCTGGTCACCGTATTACAGAATGGATATAGAATCCTTGGAAAGAATTCAGAGGAGAATGACAAGACTAATCCCGGGTATCAGGAACCTTGAGTATAGAGACAGGTTAAAGCATCTTAATTTGCACTCCCTTGAGAGACGTAGAGCGAGGGGCGACCTGATAGAGGTGTATAAATGGAAGTCAGGGCTAAACAAAGGGGACATTACAAAGGTACTCAAATTATCCAACCAGGAGCGAACTCGTAACAATGGTTTTAAATTGGACAAATTTAGATTTAGGCGTGAAATAGGTAAACACTGGTTTGGAAACAGAGTAGTGGATGAATGGAACAAGTTACCAAATATCATCATTAACTCGAATACGCTGAATTGCTTCAAACATAGGTTGGATGCTCATATGAGCAATAGGGGTTGGGTGTAAACGGGACTGCCCAGTATGGGCCAATAGGCCCGCTGCAGTTTCCTCCATTCTTATGTTCTTATGTTCTTATATGAGGAAAACCTGCGAAATTATATTAAATTTCCTATTTCATGGTGAATATGGCGGCCAACTTGGATTTATGAGATCTAAATATCCGCTGATCACAAAAGCGATGCCGCCATGGTAAAAAATCCCAATTTAGACACCAAGATCACATTTCTAGAGGATAAAATGCATATTTTATTATTTATATAGATGTGCTACAGTAATATAGGGGTAACGGGAAATGTTTGAGAGGAACTGTAGGGCTACCTGACTGCATATGGGCTTGACACCCAGACTTTTTCATAGGTCTTGGCTTATAGATTATGCAATAATGGGTTACGCCGTATATAAACACTGGACACGAACTCCCCACCCAGTGCCAAGAGTATTGTGCACTTTGAACGTGGAGATGGATGGTCCAGTATAGTACAGAGTTCGTCACCATTAAGAGCTGTAGTTGTATATTATAGTTACATATCTTTGAACAGTAAATTGAACACCACATGCTTATACACACTAGTTAAGAGTGTATTTTTGCTGACACTTTAGGTATCGTTTATCAGTTATGTTAGGCGAGGAATACCCAAACAAGAAGAGGATAATATCTACCTTTCATGTAACTTTGCATCACAGTAACAGAGAGGCGGAGGCACTACTACCCTGCCCTGGGCTCTGGGTAATCAGAAGAGAGGAAATGTGGGTTTATTTATTTCTGTTATTATTTTTAGGTTAACCACATGAGTACGGGGGTCTCCCTCTGCTGAATAAAATCGTCTGGTGTTAGTTAAATAAAATGTTAAAATTGCCCTCACGTAATAAAGGGGACAGTGGAGACAGTTTATTTAGGTTCTTGAAAGGGCGGAAGGGGTGCTGGGACTCAGTCAGACATGGACGGGGACGTCACGATAGAACATCTGGACAAACAACAAAGGTTTCTTGAAACCAGTTATTGCATTCTTCTGGGTGAGGGACGTCCACTTAAGGAAGACTCTTAAACTTGGCTTGTACTTACACAACTGTGGTTAATATATTCTGGCCACTTGAAATATTGTACAGTAAGTTGTCCCCTTTTCTTTCCGGTCAATTATGGTACACCGGGTACAGTATGAAAAACCTCACAAATAATTGATATATGTTTTTGTGAAACACGTTAACACGTAGACACTGTAAGACAAGAAAATACCATCAGTAATGTTTATGGCCTGAGTGATGACAGTGTTGCGGTAATAATCGTAAGTAATAACAATACACTACAGACTCCAACTCACGCCACCAGTTTTTGTCATCTTGTGTTATTAGAAACTTACACGTTAATGTGACCTCAGCTTGGCTTCCTGCCTCATATGCATCGACGGTAATGTGTGTTTTTATGTAAAGAAAAGTGTACTTGCCTTTAATATTAACTTTGGGGTATAAGGCTTCAAAGAAGAATAACACACAATACACTCTAGTTAATGAAAATAATAACAATAATATATAATGCTAATAGAAGTGAATTACCACGAGACGTTGTACACGCATGTGGACATTAAAGATTCACTGTGTCAACACTGCCTGTACTGTCTAGGACAGTGTTTTTCAAACTTTTTTTACTGCGGCCCACAGCCAGAACAACAATTTGAATTGCGACCCATTAAACCTAAGTGTAATGATATGAAATGAGTAAATCAAAGACAAACACTGTTCACAATTTTCCTTTATTTAGCATCGACAAAATTCATGTAAATTTCTCATGATCCATTTATATTTGAATTATATGAATCCAATTTTATGAAAATAAAAATATTATTTTAAGAAAATCAAACATGAAGAAGACACCAACACAAGTAAAGTAAATAACAGTTAAGATCTATGGGCTTGATTTAATGTGATCTATGTGCTTGTTTGTTCATAAGCAGCTGTTTCCAATTAGGGACGCAGGAAGACAGTGCTACACGCATATCAGGGGCAGTGTTGAGCCTGTTTCTGTCTTTAGTCTTTAATTGAGTTAAAGTGGAAAATCCCACTTCACACAAGTAAGTAGTAGTGAAAGGTAATAGTGCTAGAACAGCCTTTTTACTGAGTAGTGGAAATTCATCTTTGTTTTTAACCCAAAATGAGCTTAAATTTGACTTCTCAAACTCATTCTTAGGTGTGAAGGAACAACTGAGATGCATCAATTCACCTTCCTCTTCAGGCAGCAAGTTTAATTCAATAACCAAGCCTAAATTATGGTGCATTTATTTTTATTTTCTTATTTATTTTCGCGACCCATTTTATTTTGTTTTCTTATTTATTTTCGCGACCCATTTTTATTTTGCGACCCAATTTATTCATTTCGCGACCCACTGAAGGGTCGGGACCCATAGTTTGAAAACCCCTGGTCTAGGATGTTAGTGCAGACTAGAGTGATCCTACAGCTGCCTCACCCTCTCCCTCTCTCTCTACACTGGCCTTACATCAAGCTTCCCGCCCATTTCCTCCCTTTATTAAGCTGTCTCCTACCGTACTATCAGTTCTCACGACACACAAACACAGACAGACAGAGGTGGAAATATCAGAGACTGACATATTCTCAGAGGTGCACGGTACATGGTGAGGTTCTTGTTCTGTCAATCAATTAACTAACATTTAGTACTTTATTTGTTTCAATACACACATGAAACTGTAGAACTTTGTTTCTTTAGGCTCTGCTTGGAGTAGGAAAAAGATTTATGGAATTGTGAAAAGCTATAAGAGTCATTTAGAGGCTGGACTGCTATCAAAGAATACACCTGAGTCTTCATCCCGTAGTGAGGATGGTCGCCCTCCTGTGCGCAGTGAAACAACCATTTTCCACACAAACGTCTGTTCAGTTTTTACAAGTTGCAACATACTGTAACCTTGGTACTGTTATATTGAAATATATATATGACCTATAGTTTAATAGCACCAATCTACACCGTTGATCGCTGTACCAACTTACAAGTCAACAAAATAAAGGTTGATGATTATGAGTTGGGATCAAGTTATTGTTTTGCGTGAACGATGTCTCGTCTTCCCTCGAGTCAAGAGGTTGTCGGTGTGTGCAGTTATGTGCACTATAAGATATTCATAATTGATGGTTGAATTTAGAAACTTGTTGGAATTTATAATTTTCATGATTAGTAACTAACGTGCACAATATTTTAGGCAAGTGCTCCTATGTAAAAATATATTGACTGACTTTGTCCCCACGATGTTTATATTTCCACAATAACTTAAATACGCTGCCTAGGTTTAGAGCTTTTCTTTATAGAACTGATTTGTGTAAACACCAAAGTCGCGGAAATTTAATTGGTGAAAGGAATGGAACAGATAAAGACTGAGAGGAGTAAAGAGACAGGGAGAAACATACAAGCTTTATATCTCAAACTTATACTTTAACACAGGTGAAAAATGATGTGTGTTCATCTGTTCCCAGGAAGGAAAATTTTGACAAATAAATATTAGTATAAAAAATATTCCGGTAAAAATAAAAGTTGGAATATGAGAACAGCAACACAGGTCCGCTGTACGCCAGGGCTTGTATTAATTCACAGAGAAATACTGTAATGAATTTATTGCCCCACATAACGCACCCATAAGTTTGTGGTAAATGTGTTACATTATAGGCTTTTACTCTATAATCACCCGAGGCCCTAAAATAATTACACGCACCAACAATGAATTACACCGAAAAGTTATTTAATACGCCATACATTTCTCATAAAATTTAAATGGTTGAATAAATATTAATGAATTTTCTCTGACTTACCTAACTAGGGTAAACTTATTTAGTTTGTCTACAGAAGAGTAAGAAACTGTATTAAGTATTGACAAACTGGGTTGAGGCAGCCTCGACGTGTTGTAGACATCCAGTGAGGACATCAGTTTATATCTGGCATCTATCGTGTCTCTTGTTGGTAAACATTACAGTAATTATCCTTAGGTGAAGGCGTCGTGTGTTGATCTACCTTTATATTGGACCGTCAGCTGATCTGTGACATCACCAACGATTGTTTAGCGCCGTTA
>CAUDMG010000376.1:0-23341 GCA_958450375.1 Homarus gammarus | reverse complement strand
TTTACTGTTCTTACCATTTTTGATCTGCTGATTTCATATTTGAAACCAGTTTTGTTCTGCATGCTCCAGTTTTCATGTAATTTGAGGTTTTACATTCTAGCCGTTTGCGGTCAAATTAATTAATTACACGATTATGGTATCAATAGGGAGATATAATTTTGTCTGTTTTTTCTTTCAGATTTGGTCATGGCTACAAAGAGAAATCAATGTGTGAACAAACCTGATGCCTTCTGTTATATTTGTGGATACTTCACGCTTATTCGTCAGAGGCGCGGCTATAAAGCGTACTTCGGACTTACTCTTGGCGACCAAGACAAAAAATGGGCTCCACATGCTGTGTGTCATAACTGCGAAGAAATGCTGCGTGACTGGACAAAAGGAAAACGTAAGGGCTTACCGTTCGGAATTCCCATGACCTGGCGAGAACCGAAGGACCACACAACTGACTGCTATTTTTGTCTGATCAATACGAAGGGTGTTGGCAAGAAAAACAGACATAAAATATCGTATCCTAGTATCCCTTCAGCAATTCGACCTACTTTGCACTCTGATGAGCTACCAGTTCCAGTTTTTAATGGGTTGTCTCCAGCTGAAGAGGAGGGAAGCGACAAAGACCAAGAGAGTGAACATGAAACTCAAGAAATACTTGCAGATTCCGACGATTCTTCTGATGGTACACCAGAGTCATCAACCCCTCAGAAGTTTAGTCAGCCAGAGCTGACCTTGTGCGTGATTTGGGTCTCTCCAAAAATGCAGCAGAAGTTCTAGCTTCTAGGTTGCAAGAAAAGGCTCTACTGAACCAGACCACAAAAGTTTCAGACTTCAGAAAGCGGGAACAGGATTTTGTGCCATTCTTTACAGAGGAGAATAAGTTTGTTTACTGTCATAATATCCCGGGTCTTCTCCAGGAATTAGGGATTCCATTGTATAGTCCAAATGACTGGCGATTATTTCTAGATAGTTGTAAGCGTAGCCTGAAGTGTGTGCTACTACATAATGGTAATGTCTATGCAGCTGTTCCAGTGGGTCATTCTGTGTGCTTACGAGAGGAGTATAATGACATTAAAACTGTGATTCACCTGCTAAAATACCATGAGCACAACTGGACAATTTGTGTTGACCTCAAAATGGTGAACTTCCTTCTTGGCCAACAAAGAGGATTTACAAAGTATCCCTGCTTTCTTTGCATGTGGGACAGCCGAGCTAGAGACAGGCATTGGAACCTGAAGGAGTGGCCCTTACGTGAGACTCTGGAAGCTGGTATGCCAAACATTGTCAGTGATCCAATCGTCAGTCGAGAAAAGATCATATTTCCTCCTCTCCATATCAAGCTGGGCCTGATGAAACAGTTTGTCAGAGCATTAAATACTGATGGTGAATGCTTCCAACACATAGTCTCTGCTCACCCTGCTTTGTCATTTGAGAAGATAAAGGCAGGTGTGTTTGATGGACCACAAATTCGTGCACTTGTACGTGATCAAGACTTTGTCAGAAAGATGGACGACAAGGAAAGGGGTGCATGGCTTTCATTTGTGGCGGTAATGGAAAACTTTCTTGGTAATAAAAAGGCTGACAACTATGAAACCCTTGTAGCAACCATGCTGTCAGCCTTTCATGACCTTGGATGCAATATGAGTGTCAAACTCCATTTCCTATATAGTCATCTTGATAGATTCCCTGAGAACCTAGGGGCAGTAAGTGACGAGCAAGGCGAGCGGTTTCATCAGGATCTCAAGACCATGGAAGACCGCTACCAAGGGAGATGGGACAAACATATAATGGCAGACTACTGCTGGAGCATTAAACGAGAGTGCCCTGAGACATTTCACAAACGCAAGAGCTTCAAGTGCAAATTCCTACCTGGCTAAAATGTGATTGGGCTTTGTCTCCTCATAGTAACAAATTTCTTACCTAACAATGAGTTTTATACAAATTTCAACCTTTGTTTTAGATGGAACATGTTTCAAATTGTGTTGTTGAATAAATTTAGAATATGTAATATTTTATTGTTTATTACCCAGCTAATTTAATGACAGTTTAATGACATATTTTTCAAGATAGACGACGAGGTCAATAAGACGAAGACGAAATTTTGAAATTTCAAAATACCTTGATTGCAAAAAAACTAGAGCTTACAGAAAGAAACTAACTTCAGATATGAGATCAGCACACCCAAATTAGGTAGAATCAAGTGTTTATAGCAATGCAACAAAAACTTTGTTGACCAGTGTTATTATTCCTAACATGAACAAACAAGGCACTGCTTTCAGATGCTGTTCTGATATTATACTTATTTTGTTTGATTCTGAGCTGCAGTTTTAATCCTGTCTGCCTTACATAATTACAATTACATTTGCTACATGGAATACAATATATATATATATATATATATATATATATATATATATATATATATATATATATATATATATATATATATATACATATATTTCATGTAAATCCACAATGAAAACGTGGATAAGATAAATCTTGATAAAATCACACGGGAGAATGGAAACAACGGAGTACCTTAGCTTTCGTCTTTATTCAAGACATCTTCTGGTTGAAGCTAGTTTGATTAAGGAATTAAAATCAATAAACCTTAGTGATGGTCAGTTCAAAACTGATAATATGTTACATAAATTTATTTGTCAGTGGCCCAAGGTTAAAAATGCTTTCAAAACCTTTGATCTAGATGTATGATAGTTATTTAGTGGGTCCTTTTTTCTGACCTGACCTGGTTAGTCACGTCACCACCCTTCTCTTAAGCTCCTCTACATGTGTGTTGGTGTGTGGATTAGTGGATGTCATCATTATGACCTGACCTCCTGTTTTTAAGGTCACCCTGTATATTTAAACCTCTCTCTGTCCATGTAATCCAGTTGCCTCTGAAGATGTCTTGAATAAAGACGAAAGCTAAGGTACTCCGTTCTTTCCATTTTCCCGTGTGATTTTATCAAGATTTATCTTATCCACGTTTTCATTGTGGATTTTCATAAAATATATATATATATATATACAAGTAAATCACTGGAGTCCGCGTGCTTTATTGGGCTAATGAAATATATATTTATCCTCGTGTTTCGAAGCCGGATTTGGTAAAACGTTACTCTGACCACCTAAGTGGTGCGGGTGGTCCCCATTAGAGGTTCAAGGCGCCATTAGCTCGTTGAACAGGCTTTGTGTGAAATATAACAAAGTCTAGGACTGCTTTTAGCATCCTGGTGGTCCAGCGGTTAGCGTTCCCCGGTCACAGTCATAGGCTTGTGGGCCGTGGGTTCGAATCCTGGCGGGTTGAGGTGTTGATTGTATGTAGAAGTCCGCGTGCTTTATTGGGCTAATGAAATATATATGGATCCTCGTGTTTCGAAGCCGGATTTGGTAAAACGTTACTCTGACCACCTAAGTGGTGCGGGTGGTCCCCATTAGAGGTTCACGGCGCCATAAGCTCGTTGAACAGGCTTTGTGTGAAATATAACAAAGTCTAGGACTGCTTTTAGCATCCTGGTGGTCCAGTGGTTAGCGTTCCCCGGTCACAGTCATAGGCTTGTGGGCCGTGGGTTCGAATCCTGGCGGGTTGAGGTGTTGATTGTATGTAGAAGTCCGCGTGCTTTATTGGGCTAATGAAATATATATGGATCCTCGTGTTTCGAAGCCGGATTTGGTAAAACGTTACTCTGACCACCTAAGTGGTGCGGGTGGTCCCCATTAGAGGTTCACGGCGCCATAAGCTCGTTGAACAGGCTTTGTGTGAAATATAACAAAGTCTAGGACTGCTTTTAGCATCCTGGTGGTCCAGCGGTTAGCGTTCCCCGGTCACAGTCATAGGCTTGTGGGCCGTGGGTTCGAATCCTGGCGGGTTGAGGTGTTGATTGTATGTAGAAGTCCGCGTGCTTTATTGGGCTAATGAAATATATATGGATCCTCGTGTTTCGAAGCCGGATTTGGTAAAACGTTACTCTGACCACCTAAGTGGTGCGGGTGGTCCCCATTAGAGGTTCACGGCGCCATAAGCTCGTTGAACAGGCTTTGTGTGAAATATAACAAAGTCTAGGACTGCTTTTAGCATCCTGGTGGTCCAGTGGTTAGCGTTCCCCGGTCACAGTCATAGGCTTGTGGGCCGTGGGTTCGAATCCTGGCGGGTTGAGGTGTTGATTGTATGTAGAAGTCCGCGTGCTTTATTGGGCGAATGAAATATATATGGATCCTCGTGTTTCGAAGCCGGATTTGGTAGAACGTTACTCTGACCACCTAAGTGGTGTGGGTGGTCCCCATTAGAGGTTCACGGCGCCATAAGCTCGTTGAACAGGCTTTGTGTGAAATATAACAAAGTCTAGGACTGCTTTTAGCATCCTGGTGGTCCAGCGGTTAGCGTTCCCCGGTCACAGTCATAGGCTTGTGGGCCGTGGGTTCGAATCCTGGCGGGTTAAGGTGTTGATTGTATGTAGAAGTCCGCGTGCTTTATTGGGCTAATGAAATATATATATATATATATATATATATATATATATATATATATATATACAGTGTATATATATATATATATATATATATATATATATATATATATATATGCTGATAACCACCAGGAAAGAAGAAAACACGAAGTTCCCAAGCGCTTTCGTGTAATTCACATCTTCAGGGGTGAGTACAGACTAGATAGAGTAATGCAGACCAAGATGAATATATACAGAGGAGGGTGAGACCAGGTCCACAATGGTCAGGTAATGACCCTACTAATCTTTAAATGGCACACAACGGTTGGTGGTTGGGTCAGATGGGACAGTGACCCGCCCTCTCACCTGATCACAAATCTTCTTAATTACAAAGTTGTCCAGCTTGTACAAGCCGTTACTCAAATTCATGTTGAATGCTTCGGTATGTTTAATAAGACTAGATTCTATGATGTTCCTACTATCAATTGAATTACATGGTAATATTGAGGAGGCATTATCCCAGTCAATGCAATGCTTGTTATCCCTCAAATATTGGCTCAAACCTTAAATACCCTAGATCTTTCATAGACAAATGCTTAAACATTACTAAGAAAACTTTTTATAGAACTGATCCCAAGCCCACCCATGACCATAAGAATATCTTAATATTACCATTTCACAAAAATTTCTCACACATTCCGGCACAGCTAAAATCTTGGAACGTCAATGTGGCATTTAAAAACTCATGCACTGTTAAACAAATGTTAATCAAGAACTCCCCCAACAACACAATTGGTTGCATTTATAAAGTTCCTTGCAAGGAATGTAATATGTTTTACTTAGGCCAGACAGGTAAAGATCTTGTAACTAGAATTAAACAACACAAATACAGTGTCAGGACAGGCCAGGAATCCAATGCACTGTTTGTTCATTTGAGGGATAACAAGCATTGCATTGACTGGGATAATGCCTCCTCAATATTACCATGTAATTCAATTGATAGTAGGAACATCATAGAATCTAGTCTTATTAAACATACCGAAGCATTCAACATGAATTTGAGTAACGGCTTGTACAAGCTGGACAACTTTGTAATTAAGAAGATTTGTGATCAGGTGAGAGGGCGGGTCACTGTCCCATCTGACCCAACCACCAACCGTTGTGTGCCATTTAAAGATTAGTAGGGTCATTACCTGACCATTGTGGACCTGGTCTCACCCTCCTCTGTATATATTCATCTTGTTCTGCATTACTCTATCTAGTCTGTACTCACCCCTGAAGATGTGAATTACACGAAAGCGCTTGGGAACTTCGTGTTTTCTTCTTTCCTGGTGGTTATCAGCATATACCTAGATCACGCGCACCTACAGTGATTTACTTGCATATATATATATATATATATATATATATATATATATATATATATATATATATATATATATATATATATATATATATATAATCAACGACCTCACCAGCTGGATTCGGTAAAATGCTACTGACACCACATAAGAGGCACTGGCAGTTTCCCATTGAGGTTCACGGCGCCAACAGCTCGATGAACAGGCTTTGTGGGAAATATAACAGAGTCTAGAACTGCTTTTAGTGTCCTTGTGGCCTAGCCGGTAAGCGTTCCCTAGTCACACCCAGTAGGTCGAGGGTTCGATTCCTTGCTGGTGAGGTCGTTGATTATATGTTCAAAGTCCGCGTGTTATATGGACTGAAAATGAAGTATATATATATGTACCTCGCGTTTCATACCAGCTGGATTCGGTAAAATGCTACTGACACCACATAAGAGGCACGGGCAGTTTCCCATTGAGGTTCACGGCGCCACCAGCTCGATGAACAGGCTTTGTGTGAAATATAACAGAGTCTAGAACTGCTTTTAGTGTCCTTGTGGCCTAGCCGGTAAGCGTTCCCTAGTCACACCCAGTAGGTCGAGGGTTCGATTCCTTGCTGGTGAGGTCGTTGATTATATGTTCAAAGTCCGCGTGTTATATGGACTAAAAATGAAGTATATATATGTACCTCGCGTTTCATACCAGCTGGATTCGGTAAACTGCTACTGACACCACATAAGAGGCACGGGCAGTTTCCCATTGAGGTTCACGGCGCCATCAGCTCGATGAACAGGCTTTGTGTGAAATATAACAGAGTCTAGAACTGCTTTTAGTGTCCTTGTGGCCTAGCCGGTAAGCGTTCCCTAGTCACACCCAGTAGGTCGAGGTTTCGATTCCTTGCTGGTGAGGTCGTTGATTATATGTTCAAAGTCCGCGTGTTATATGGACTAAAAATGAAGTATATATATAAAATCATGTTTTCGTCGCAATGATTAATGTAAGGTTATGATATACATATAAATATAATTAAACTTTGTTCATAAATTGTCATTATATGATTGTTCTTTAATCTAGCAAATAAATAAAATACTTGTTCTTATTACAAATAATGAACAAATTTACGTGATACCATTAATTAGTGACTAAGAAATTACAAATTACTCTCCCAAAACTTGAACTGTGGAAGTGTTGTCGCTTGTGTAGTGCACCAGTCATCAAACCTGGTTTTTCTGCATGAAAAGTGCAGGCATCATAGCTTCTTGTCTGAGTATGTATAGTGCACAAGCTGTTATTTCTTTACATTCACTGCCTTGAGGAACGGAAGCTGTACCTGGCGTAGCAATGTCTGCTTGTGTTATGGCTTGTAGCCATCCACTCCCATTAAGCAGGTCGCCAAGACATTTGAGGAGGGCCATTTTATGTGTAGTCCACCTAGCATGACTATGTATGAGTCCCCCCTAGGAGTGTGGGGTCAGGCCCATTGGATGTCCGTAGCTGTCTAATAAAGAGGCTTGTCGCACTCAGTGACTGGAATTTGTCCTGGATTGAGTATGCCGATAGCCTTTCTAACCACATCCATTGAATGCTTTATCACTGCAACTGATTTAGAGTCATCAGGAAATAAGGGCAGGAGTGCAGTAGTGACTGTCTATCCATGATCACAGTTGGTGTCCACATTCTAACAAAGACTACTGGCATGGCATGCAGCCCACGCTACTTGTATGTTTTTATCTTCTTGTTTGGATTCCACATTTAATGATTCTGAATGTGCTGTAATTGTTTTGCTGACACGTAAACACCACTTACTTTCTTCTGCTAAGGCTTGTTTTACTAGATCACACTGGCTTTAGTGAGACCAAGCAGGTCAGGAATGGATGAATTTTTATTGACCACCAAGGCTGTTACCATTGTGTACTCCTCAGGTAGATTATTAATCTTCCTGACTGATCTGTCAAGTTGGGGCACTATTTGATTTGTGCCGGTATGACCATCTGGGTGTTGAAATAAGGAGGTTCCAGTGCCCTGGAATGAGCTACGGGACCTGGTTGCAGAGGGATCGTGATCGATGCTATCAACAGCAGAGGTAGTAAACACACCAGTCTTGAGAGTAGGTGTATGAGGGCTGGTACTGCCACCATTTATGAGGGCCTCTGAGTGCCAGTAACAATTCCTTTTACTCTTATACTTATCATCATTGGTAGCATGACGATAGGAGGCTCGTGGGTAGGTGTAATGATAGTATCGAGCAATAGGGAAGAAATAACGGTAAATACTGTAGGTAATTAATAGACACAATTATACAAATACAAAGTTTATTTAACATGAATATGAAAATTAATTTATTTGTACTAACAGACGAAATCTAGTACTAGGCCCTCAGGCTCAACATACTCACACCATTACTGGGTGGACAATCAATAACACCTCCAACCCTACTGGGTGGATATACTCAACACACAACTATTATAATCACTTAGCACCATAAATACTATGGCAACTGCCACTACAACACTCAGTCGTCAGGTGTGATATTCAAGCAACAGCCATGAGGTCCAGCCACCATGGAGTACTTTCCAACGAACTCTGGAGATCCCAGTGGATTAATTCCACCACACAAATAGCCCTACTGAGTTGGACACTCATCCACCAATGATGGGGGCTGGTAGTGGTGGGTGGCTTGGTGATCCGGCGTCACCTCGTGGGCCGAGCGTTAGGGACAGACGAGCCAGCTATGGGGGCTGTAGGTAGTCTGAAGTGTCTGACGGCCGGGTCTCACGAAGGTAACTGATCCTACGGGACCTCGGACATCTCCCCAGACATTGTGGATACAACATCCACCCTACAGACACGGCCTAGGCTGCGTTAGGGACCTGTATGGATGAAGCGACGGGCACTTACTAACGGTGACAACAACATCACGTTTCAGGGGACGTTAAAGACGTAAATATGACTTTACTCAGAGCATATCAACTACGTTACTGTAACACTTGCACAATCAACTATTAGTTGGGTCAAATCACTTAAAGAAGGGCAAATTACAACACAGCGTGGATTGGCATACCTGTATGGATGAAGGGACGGGCACTTACTAACGGTTGAAATGCCCGCGGCGCCCTCACTCAAAACAGGCCAGGGAGTCCAGCTACTCCTATTCCGATGAATTAATTTACTGTACACTCTGACGTTGAGATTGGGACTATGAACTCATTTTCATTCTCTACTATTATCTTCACTCACAATGCTCTGACTCAGCTATCGAAAGCAAAATTAAATTGATTACAAAGTGTTGGATGGCAACAGGTCCCAGCATACAGCGTCTGCTCCTATAGACAAAGGCTGCTCATCGGTGACGTCATCAAGGAACCGAGAAAACGGAGGACGTTTCCACTGGGGGACTCAAGAGGTTTTGTGGACGTTTGAGCGTAATATGAATCCTTAAGGTTTTCAGGTTAGCTCTTATCATGACCATTACAAAGCTTCCTCCTTCCTCAAGATTTATATTATGCGGTAACGTTCAGAAAACACGTAAGTAGTGACAGACACATTAAATCATTAATATAAAGTATAACCTCGTACAAAACATTGCACAAATTATATCAATAAAAATAGAAAAATAATTCCCTACCGGTGGTCAGAATTAGGTACAAGAAATGGAAATCTGTTAACATACAACGAGAATGTGACCCACCTTCATAAAAAAATATATTGGGATACATATTACAAAATAGCACCAAAAATAATAGCACATGGGGTTAGGTACATCATGTCATAATAATACTGAATGGCGGTAAATACATCATATCATAATAATAAATGGTGTTACATACCTCATATCATATAATAATAACAAATGGGGTTACATGTTACAAAATATATCCTCACATCGGTAGATAAAGTGCACACTCAAAATTTCCTTACAGAACTCAAATTTCAATGTTCATAGATCATGAAAGTTTCTTTTACGGGATTGGTCAAATGCATATAGGACACCCTGAGATTTAACATAGATTTCTCAAGCTAGGACATAGACGAACGGACCCCATCAAGTCAAAGGAATGATTTGTTGCCCTTAATCTAAAGAGTTGTGTCGCATTCGCCAGAGGCAGCACCATTCCAGGGACTCCGAACGAGCGGGTATTCCCAAGAATTCAATGCTAACGAAACGGTCCTCATGAGAACACTACCAAACCAAAAACTGTCTGTACTTATGGTATTTGCCATGTAGAAGTAGTAGCACCATATTTCTATACCCGACTACTCCCTGAAAGTCACGAACTCTACACCTATATACCAACAACACCCAGCCTACGTAGGACTTACCAACCGGAACTTGAGAATTCACCACTGGTATCTTTACTCATACTAGTAACAGATACCCTTCAGATGATTGCATAACGGCCAATCCATCTTCCAATCTCTGTCTTTACTGCAAATTGACCCTTCCTCTGCAAAATACTTTTAACCCCCCCAAAAAAAATCCTCCATTTTTTTTCTTCACTTCTTCAATTACCAAAAGTTACCTACAATAGATTGTGCACTTCACTACCCATCAACAACCAAGGAAGTTCACTTACAAAGCCCACTGTTTCTTAAAGATCCAGTCTAACCACTGGTTTTCTCCTCCTTTACCCATGGCTTTAGCGAGTTTAGCCAGAAGAGCTTGCATTTCTGTTGCTGAATCAACAGCGGCTTTGGCCGTCATGGTCCCCTTATTTGCGTTAGCATCTGCCATTGTGTTACAACAAATCACTACAATAACCCACTTTAAATACGATACATGCACAGTTCTCACTCAAGACCCAAGGACTGGTACTAATTTTCTGCAATACCACTAAACACTCCATGCATCAACTATTCAAAATACTGTTCAGATTATTAATCTCCCAAAAGATAATATTATGGCATCAAAATTCACTTAGACACTTTGCCATTCACAAACTCAGTATGGTGCAACACTGCGTGAACACTTCACGAATTTCTGTACTCACAATTCTGGGTCCATACACTTGTATAACATTTTCCATATACCGTATCACCATAAGGTCCTCGCATATATAATACTGTACTCTGAAAGTATACTGGCATTAGAGTTCACATAACATACATTTCACCAAATAATGAACCGTTAGCACCTGATTAAAATAAACTTTAAAATTATAGCGTATACATAGAAATATTAATATGAGGAACTGTAAAATGCCCTGAGATATTAAGTAAATGGAATATATATCCTACCTAACACATAAACTAAAGAATATTACAAGTGCAGAACTAGCATCCACTTAACTTTTGCATATAGTGCAATGCTTCTGTTAGCACTCAGAATTAAAACACTGGGCACTCACACGATGGAACATTTCACAACTAGTGCCACGGAGCAAACATGTATTCACTGTCTGTAAGTAATACTGAGTTAACAATGGAGAAAAAAAAATTGGGGGGGCAGATTGTTACACATCAAAATTCTCCCAATATTAATGAACCTTATTCACACTCTACACTCAAGTTATTGTTGCAGGTATCATTTACTTTAAACAAGACTTTTTTCTAACCTAACTCCAAGGTATTTCTTTGAACTTATTTCACTTTCTCTGCAAACCACCACAAAAGCTGTACCTCGGAAAAATATATGGGACAAAATTATTAGCAATCTGAAATACTCATTAGTTACAGTGGAATGGTTATTGAATACCCGTACAGAGAAATGGTTATCACTCAGTTAAAACTACCGTATCACAGTCATTCCTCCCAACTCGATACTATGTTCATTACATCACCAAAGCTGCCACCATTTATGAGGGCTGGTACTGCCACCATTTATGAGGGCCTCTGAGTGCCAGTAACAATTCCTTTTACTCTTATACTTATCATCATTGGTAGCGTGACGATAGGAGGCTCGTGGGTAGGTGTAATGATAGTATCGAGCAATAGGGAAGAAATAACGGTAAATGCTGTAGGTAATTAATAGACACAATTATACAAATACAAAGTTCATTTAACATGAATATGAAAATTAATTTATTTGTACTAACAGACGAAATCTAGTACTAGGCCCTCAGGCTCAACATACTCACACCATTACTGGGTGGACAATCAATAACACCTCCAACCCTACTGGGTGGATATACTCAACACACAACTATTATAATCACTTAGCACCATAAATACTATGGCAACTGCCACTACAACACTCAGTCGTCAGGTGTGATATTCAAGCAACAGCCATGGGGTCCAGCCACCATGGAGTACTTTCCAACGAACTCTGGAGATCCCAGTGGATTAATTCCACCACACAAATAGCCCTACTGAGTTGGACACTCATCCACCAATGATGGGGGCTGGTAGTGGTGGGTGGCTTGGTGATCCGGCGTCACCTCGTGGGCCGAGCGTTAGGGACAGACGAGCCAGCTATGGGGGCTATAGGTAGTCTGAAGTGTCTGACGGCCGGGTCTCACGAAGGTAACTGATCCTACGGGACCTCGGACATCTCCCCAGACATTGTGGATACAACATCCACCCTACAGACACGGCCTAGGCTGCGTTAGGGACCTGTATGGATGAAGGGACGGGCACTTACTAACGGTGACAACAACATCACGTTTCAGGGGACGTTAAAGACGTAAATATGACTTTACTCAGAGCATATCAACTACGTTACTGTAACACTTGCACAATCAACTATTAATTGGGTCAAATCACTTAAAGAAGGGCAAATTACAACACAGCGTGGATTGGCATACCTGTATGGATGAAGGGACGGGCACTTACTAACGGTTGAAATGCCCGCGGCGCCCTCCTATTCCGATGAATTAATTTACTGTACACTCTGACGTTGAGATTGGGACTATGAACTCATTTTCATTCTCTACTATTATCTTCACTCACAATGCTCTGACTCAGCTATCGAAAGCAAAATTAAATTGATTACAAAGTGTTGGATGGCAACAGGTCCCAGCATACAGCGTCTGCTCCTATAGACAAAGGCTGCTCATCGGTAACGTCATCAAGGAACCGAGAAAACGGAGGACGTTTCCACTGGGGGACTCAAGAGGTTTTGTGAACGTTTGAGCGTAATATGAATCCTTAAGGTTTTCAGGTTAGCTCTTATCATGACCATTACAGGTGGGCATACAGCTCCCAAGGCTTCAAAGTGAGCAACAAAGTTTGCCAGATCTGTAGACATACTCAGAACCCTATCATAGGACACAGATAGCCCCACCTGGTAGATAGTGTCATTAAAATCCTTAGACCTGGTCTTAGTGTAAGGGCGGGGCACAACTGCCACTATTGTAAGAGCGGGGGCACACAAGCCACTATTGTAAGCGTGGCGGACTCTACTACTTACTGCTGAACCACCGAGGCCACCCTTATCTTACTTCTCTGTCTCATTTCCTTCATTGTTCTGTCTGCATATTTCAGTACATGGTTACTACATAACCTCAGTTCTTTCTGGTAGCATGGCGAGGGCAGGCACATGGGTACTGTAATTCTGGTATCATGGTCACTTGGACAGAATAAAGGTGAATACCGAGGTGATATGAATACCCCTAATACTCTAAGAAATGGTTTATGAATATGAAATCAAAGTAGGGAAAGAGATGTCATTAACATACAACTACAAGGCTCAACCCTTGGCTTTAATCAACTGCAGTTCACTTAGATACTGCACTCTTACTACACTCAGCCTTACTGGTGTTACATTACATTACAGTTACCAGGATCAACTCCTTGGCTTCTCAACTGCTAATCCAAGTGGACACTTTTACTTCTCACATATTACTGGTGGTGCATGACATTACATTACATTGCAAGACAAACTTACATCTGATACTTCACTAGACTGTTGTTAGTACATATGAGATGCACTCAACACGTTAATACTGATACTAACAATTCTACATGGGTTCACTACCCAACATAGGATAATTATATTCCAGAATTATCCCCAATCAATACAACAAACACTGTGGACCATATAACTTCCAGGGGTGTCCCAGGGTAGGACACTGGCGTTTCACAACTGACGACCGTTGTTATGGTCGGTGGTAGTGGAACACATGGCGAGAGTCTGGGGTCCAGCCCCACGATGTTGACTGGATCAATTTAATCCGGCCGAATCGGCACCATCGTCCCTTACAGCTAACTGTTAGGCATCCACCGACTCCGGGCAGTCGGTAGGGTGTTCAAGTAACCCACACACGGGATCTGAGAACAAATGGTGGAGGGCGTTGTTAGGTTCTGAATAATAAGTTCTATATACAGGAGAGAACACAAACACCTGTATAGTTTTGTAGGTTCGGTTTACTGGATAAGAGTATGTACACAAAGGAGAGCAGCACTCTCTCTTGACTAGGCTCCCGGTCAACTGCTATAGGCGACGTATGGCAAGTGATACATTAGCAGCTTCCATACGTCGCCAGGCACATTAATTAAGCGTGTGGGATATGGTAATAACATTGCCACACGCTGCTAGCTAGGCTGAATAAATAATACATAAATGGAGCACATACATAATATACATACATGATATATAATCCAGCATACATAATATACATACACCTCCCTCCCCCCTATACGCTCATAGCAAAGTCTTGAGCGGACCTTTTCTTTTGGATCCGTTCTGAGCGTCGAGGGACTTCATCACTGGGAAGGGTATGGGACTCAACACTGGTGGCGGGGCCAGCAGAAGGCATTGTTACGGGTCGGAGAAAACGGCGGTTCCTCCACCACACACGACCACTGGGTAACCGCACCTGGTAGTCCCGTGACCTGCCGAGACCCATGACTACGCCTACTTTGTCCCAACGTAGGGAGGTCGGGTCCTGAACACGGACTTGGGTGCCGACACTCAACCTGGGGAGAGAACGGGCGTGGTCATTGTAGCGGGCGACGACGTCCTGAACACGTTCGGCGGCTCGGCGATCACAATCCTCTGTCTTGGCCTGCCACTCCTTGGAGAAGGATTGAGGGTGAGCAGGGACACAAGAACGAAGGGGGCGTCCATACAAAACCTGGGCAGGGGAGCGTCCGGTGTAGTTAGGTGTGTTGCGGAGTTCAAGAAGACCCCTGTCGAAGGCCTCGCAGTCAATGTTCCCAGAAGGGGCCACCTTAAGGATGAGGTGCTTCAGGGATTTGACAGCAGCCTCAGCGTGGCCGTTGGACTGCGGGTAATGGGGCGATGACAACACATGCCGGACTCCCCATCGGTCGAGGAACACAGCAAAGTCCCGGCTTGTGAACTGAGGCCCTCCGTCGGTTCGCAGGCGTACAGGAACGCCCACGTCACGGAAGTAGTGGCGGAACTTGCTGATGGTGGCGGCAGACGTCGTGTCATTACCGCACTTGATGACAACCGGCCAACCAGAGAGACGGTCGACGATAACGAGGAAGGACTTTCCTGACACACAGAAAAAGTCGGCCGACACAGACTCAAAGGGGCGGGTGGGGTTGTCGTCACTCATAAAGGGTTCCTGCTGCTGGCTGGGTTGTAATACTTGGCAGGGCTCACACGCACGGACAACATTGGAGATGTCGGAGTTGATGCCGGGCCAGAACACAGTCTGTCGTGCACGTCGTTTGGTGGCCTCAGCTCCACGGTGACTGTCGTGAAGGCGGGCCAAGGCGTGGGGACGTGATGCAGCAGGGACAACTACACGTGCTCCGTACAGAACAAGGTCTCCGTCGCAGTAGAGTTCATCGCGGAGTTTCCAATACGGGAGCAGGGTGTTGTGAAGATCGTAGCGGTTGCTAGGAAATCCATTCCTCACACACTCGACGAGTCGGACATAGGAAGGGTCATCTCGGGCCGCTGTTCGAAGGTCCTCCATTGCCTTGTCGTCATCTGGTGACAGGTCCGAACGAAGGGATTGGACGGCATGGAGAGTGACCACAGTCCTGACGGAAAGAGCGAGGTCGGCGTCGAGTACATGGTCTTCTGGAGTAGGGCGGCTGACAGGGGAGCGGGATAAGGCATCAGGGATGCAGAGCTCCTTACCAGCACGCCACACTGCAGTGAAGATGTACGCCGAGAGTTTCTCTTTCAGACGCTGGAGGCGAGGGTTCTCAACGGCGTCTAGCGTGTAGTGGTTGAGGATCGGGACAAGCGGGCGATGGTCGGTCACTAGGTGAAAGTATTGCAGGCCTATGAGGTAAAACCTGCACTTGGACATCGCCCAAACCGCAGCCAACAGCTCCAACTCAATAGTGGCATAGCGCGTCTCAGTGTCAGAGAGGAAACGCGAGCCACACTGGACGAGCCGGAACTGCCCTCCACCATGATCCTGCAGTAGGGCGTATCCCACGCCATACAAGCGTGAGGCATCTGTCTGCAGAACTGTCGGCAAGGCTGGGTCAAACGTGGCGAGGACAGGTGGACGAGACAGGGCCTGTTTCACTTGCTGGAAGGCCTTGTCGTGGTCGGGGGTCCACAGGAATGTCCTCTTGGGGCTCATCAGGGGGCGAAGTGGTTGAGCAGCTGCGGAGATGTCCGACGAAAACTCTGCTAACTGGTTGACGAGACCGATGAAGGACCTCAAGTCGGTCAGGTTAGCAGGGGTGGGAAAATCCGTAATGGCGCGGACCTTTTCCGGGTCAGCTGCGATACCATTCCCTGAGAGGGTGTACCCACAAAAGTCAACTGAAGAGCTGGCCAGAACAAACTTGTCGGCATTTAGGGTAATGCCGTGCTTCCGGCACCTGTTGAGTACCTCGTAGATACGGCAGAGGTGATCCATATAATCCTCGTCGTACACGAGTATGTCGTCGACCACTTTCACGCAGTTTGCCAGACCTTGTAGAGCCATATCACCTCGAAGACAGAAAGCGTCTCCTGTAGCGGCGAATCCCATGGGGCCACGGCAATAACTGTAACGTCCATGCGGGGTGATGAACGTTGTGAGTGGTCGGTCTTCTTCGGCAAGCTCTATCTGCCAGTATCCACACAGGGCGTCCATCGTCGTGAAGAAACGCGCCTTCGGGTTCACGCTGCGTATGGCTGCAAAGGGCGTGGGAGAAGGGTGCGCAGGACGAGACACCTGGTTGTTGAGCTTGGAAAGGTCAGTGGTGATCCGAACACCACCTTTAGGTTTTGCGACGACAACCATCGGGTGACACCATGGAGACGGGTCATCGCCGGTTGGTACAATAATTTCTTGGGCGACCATGGAGTCCAGCTCGTTTTTGACCGCCTCGCGGAAGGCCAGGGGAACCAGTCGAGGGGTGTAAATAGCGAATGGTTTCGCGTCGTCCCTCAGGTGGATCCTCATGGGGGGGCCTGCCATCTTCTTGAGAGGCTTGGATTCCAGAGCGGACTTGGTCACCAGAACGTCGCTGAATTCCTTCAGGAAGTACTTCCGAGCATCCGAAGGAGAGGTGTCACTGGCAAGAGGCAGGGGTAGGGCGGCAGCAGGGTCGTTGCTGCTCCCTTTTTGCACCCTGTTGGCGTGTTTTACCTCAAGAATAGGTTTGGGGAAGTCCTGGGAGATGATGGCCAACTCCTGACAATGTCTGTAGGACAGCAAAGGAGTCTGGACACCGTTATGCACATCAATCCAGGCTTGACACGACCTGTTGCCAAAAGTGACTTGTGCTTGGAGTGAACCTAGGGCCGGGGTCATCTGTGAACCATCTGCCATAAAGCGGAGATCCTTGGGGGGCGGTCCTAGATCACTTGGAGAGAGCCCCAAGCATTGCAAATGCTGGGGACCGATGACTGTAGCATCAGCGCCGGTGTCGGGCAACATCTGAAGGCGGGATGACACACCGCCGTAGGTCACGATGACGCTGATGTACTGGGGGACTTTGGTCCTGGGACGCTGGGGGGAGCACACATTCCTAATGTGGCTCGAGCGTTGTCAAGAGTCGTCGTACCTCTGATTGGAAGACTGTGGGCGGCCCTCTCTGGTGGAGGGGGGCTGAAGCTTCCGCCGACGCGGTCCCTTGGGTATGTTGGAAGGGCAACACTTGTCATAGTGGCCCAGACGACCACACACATTGCACTGGACGCGTTTGGCTGGGCACCGTACTGTGAGTGACCAGTGGCCCTTACGGTCACAACTGTTGCAGGTAGACTGAGCAGCTGGACACACCTGTGTTCCGTGCTGCTTACCACAGTTGTTGCAAAATAAACCAGGCGTGGACGTGGTGGGCGAAGGCGTAGGAACAGACTTCTTGTCCTTCTTGTACCGGGACACAGCGCGTACAGCTGTAGGGGGAGCACGGATGGCAGAGGTGGCACACCTGGCAGCCTCATAGGAGCGACATATCGTCAACACATCCTTAAGAGAAGAGGAAGAGTCGAGGGAGGTGAGGCGTTGGACAAGTTCCTCGTCCTTAACACCCATCAGGATCACCTGCTTCAACTGGGTCTCCTCGCACTGCTGGTGGTGGCCTGGACATATATCTACCTCTTCCGAGGCTCTCTTAAGACGCACGTAAAAGGCGTCAAAAGACTCACCCTCCATCTGTCTGCAGCTAAACAATTCCCTCCTGCGCAGAGCTTCATTCTGCTGTCCTTTGATGTGCCGTTGTAGAACGTCCAGTACCTCCTCTACAGACAGCAAAGAGGTTGGGGGTACCTGCAACGTATGTTCCAAGACACGCTGAATTTCCAAGGACAGGCACATACGCAGCTGGATGAGTTGTTTAGGCTGTGACAAACTCTGGAGATCCACCATTGTAGAGTAATCAGTCCACCGTCGCCGTCATTCACGAAAAGTCTGGAAAGTCTCATCAGGCTTCAAGATGGGCGGCGTTTGAGCTGCTGCTTTAGGTGGGGCTGGGGGGTGTGAAGGAAGCATGGATGAGGTATCTGAACCAGTCAGTACCGAGGCAGTGTTAGAGCCAGGGGCTTGGTTAACAGTGAGGCGAGATATCAAGGCTTCAAACCGTTCACTGTCTTCCAATCTCCGTTGGTTGTCTCGTTCTGCCTCTGCTTGCCTTCTGTGCTCATCCGCCAAACGTCTGTGGGCTTCATCCTCGCGTTTCTCATCTCTCATAAACTTCAGTAAAGCAATTATCTCTGGAGACAACGCTGAATATTGAGGTGAGGGACTGCGCGATGTGGGAGCTGAAGCGTCGTGGCCGGTCTGGTCATCCATCTCTGCGGGGCTATCACCCGCCTGGGTCATCCAGACGCTGGGTCCACGGCTACGTAAGGCGTGAGACATAACTACTTCCTCTGTGTACTATGTCTTAATCAGTGTTGACCGGTCAGCCCGTCATATCAACAAGATTTCAGACAAAAAATTAATTAAATACACGGATGAGTAGGTTATATATATAAAATATATATAAGAAGCCGCGCGGTCAGCGAGTGTTAGTGCGTGTGCGAGTGAGTGTGTGTCCTGGGCGGGTAGAGCGTCTCGCCCCAGCTGTGAGGGGGGGTGGAGGCGGCGCTGTGAGGGGGGTGGAGGGAGAGGCGCGGCGACTCCCAGTCAGTCTAGTTACCCTCAGGACGCGGTCAGAGACGGGTGCACTGAACTTTACTCCTTACAAATGCCCAGAACGTGCCGTATACCTTGGGAATCCTTTAGAACAAGGTCACACATGAATGGCACGAACACACAATGCACTAAACACTTCACAGAAAATCACTGTCACTGACACTGCTCAAAGTTGCTGAAATTCTTCGAGGAGAGATGGCGCGGGAGTTGACCCAAGGCTTGACCCAAGACGGGAGGGGACCCTAGCCGGCTTTCTACAAACTTTGCACTATCACTCGTAATTATCCAGTAAGATCGGATCACTGCGCCATGTTAGGTTCTGAATAATAAGTTCTATATACAGGAGAGAACACAAACACCTGTATAGTTTTGTAGGTTCGGTTTACTGGATAAGAGTATGTACACAAAGGAGAGCAGCACTCTCTCTTGACTAGGCTCCCGGTCAACTGCTATAGGCGACGTATGGCAAGTGATACATTAGCAGCTTCCATACGTCGCCAGGCACATTAATTAAGCGTGTGGGATATGGTAATAACATTGCCACACGCTGCTAGCTAGGCTGAATAAATAATACATAAATGGAGCACATACATAATATACATACATGATATATAATCCAGCATACATAATATACATACAGGCGTCACGGAAAGGCATGATGATGACTCAATCACTACAATCTTTCGTCTGGCAACGACAGGCGACATTTGCGTTACTAGTAATTCTCACACTGAGTAAATGACAGATACACTGTTACAGCATGAACACTGATACTCACAAAATTGACAAGTCAAACTGAATTTCTATATCGGCGGGAACACTGTCTTACATATCTGAGAACAAATGGTGGATGGTGTCACAGGAAAGCCTCTCCTTCCCGCTCAGGGGTTTTATACCCTGTGAGTTGCCTGACGTGACTACTCGTGCAATGACAAAAATTACATACAAACCAACTGCTACACATTCAAAGATGACCCTTAGTTGACAAAGGTCTGGCGAATTACTTAAGTTGATTTACATGAACTAATTCAAGATTGAGCTTGCCAGGAGAAAGTAGAATATACACGTTGACAACTGTGTTCACAAAGCCGAACTTACGGAGGGAGCCTTGGTGTAAAACGCGTTTCTTGCTAAGGATAACTAACCAGTTTTGCGGGCGTGAAGTATAATAAGAATCATCAAGTTTTAAAACAGACCAGCAGTCAATGTGACCATGACAAAGCTCCCCCTTTCCCCAAGATTCTTATTATGCGGTAGCGTTCTCTAAACATGTACAGTAGTTACATAGATTCTTTAAATAACTGTTACCTTTGGCATTGTTTCACACTACATACACTCATAACAACACATCAGGACTATTTCAGGCACCTGGCACAAAAGCATACAAAACGAGAACACAATGGTTACATACATGGGATAAACGGTATTTTAAAAAAAACAATCTATTATCACTAACAATATTGAATAGGGCAACAAAATACAGGTAGATTCACATACATAGGAGAATAATGTACTGATAAAGAAAAAGCATAAAAATGGGGTTACATACATAACATAAAAAAAAAATTGTCACACAGTACACACTCTTTGAGATACTGCTTATCATATCAAGAAAGTTTTCATTGAGGAGATTGATCAAATGCTTACTGGACACCGCTGAGATTTAACTTAGACTTCTCAAGCTAGGACATAGATGAACGGACCCCATCGAGTCGAACGAATGATTTGTTCGACTTTATACCTAAAAGTCATGTCCTACTCGCGAGAGGCAACAACATTCGAGGGATCCCGAACGAGCGGAGATATTCCCAAGAATACAATGCAATAGGAAACGGTCCTTATGGGAGCACAACCAAACCAAAAAACTGTCTGTACTTATGGCATTTGCCATTTAGCAGAAATCAGTGCCATGCTTAACCATGCCCGACCCCACCTAAAAGTCACGAAAACTACTCCTATACACAACAACAAGCCTAGCAAGGACTTAACACAAAAAACTTGAGAACTCCCAGCTGGTATCTTTACTCAAACTAGTAACAGATACCCATCAGATGATTGCATAACTGCCAATCCATCTTCCAATCTCTGTATTTACTGCAAATTGACAATCCCTCTATGGAAAAAAAAATAAAAAAGAATTCACAAACACCTACATACTCACAAACATTCCCATTGCACCTTATTCCACAACTCACATGGGCAAACAACATACTTTCCACAACTTACTGATGCAAGGCAACAACACATTCTCTCACTTTCCAGTTGTACTTCTAAATTGAAACACAAATATGTAAAATATCACTCTTCACCATGCACATCAACAACCAATGCATTCCAGTAGAAGGTCTATAACCCTTCAAAGATATCTCGGCAACACTGATGCCAGTCTCTCACATAACTAGTAAGAGAGGCATCCCTTACTCTTCTTCCCTTCTACACCTCCCTGTCCATCAGGCCATTCACCTGATGAAACAACTGGTGGTGGGACCTGGATGTCATTCCTGTGAATGAACATGTCTCCACCCACATGCTTCCGAACTCTACACGACAACTTATCGGACACAGGTTCGGGGCTGGCTGCCCTGAACTGCTCCCTTGTGATGGCCATCCTGCCTGGAGGTCACAACAACTCACTGTAACTACACAACACAGGCACAGTGCACACCTTCAAATACAATCGGATTACTGCCTAACTGACCTTCTAATACACACAAACTTTTGAAATACTGCTCAAATAATTACTCTCCCACAGTGATAATACTGGATATGTGAACTTTCACTTTAGGTCTTCACTGATTATTGCACGATGAAAAACAACATGGTACTTTTTGGTCACTTTTCAAGAAACACTTACTGTGCATACTCAAGCAATGGTACTTATTATTGACAGTCTCTGTATGGTACAACACTTTATAAATTCTTCCCGAATTACACTGTACTCAAGAAACTCAACCAACTTTAAAGAGAACCATAGACATTTCCATTACTGAGAGTAACGCTCACAAAAAAAATTGATACTACTATAATACTTTACGAGACTGTCCCCTTGGTACTCAACAAGTATTCACTGTCTTTTCAACTGCACTGATTTTAACACTGTTATCACTTCACAATGTACTCTGTTGTACTCACAAATGGGGGGTCCTTACATGTATTTTCAACAATCCATTTTTAAAGATTGTGTTCTTTTACAGATGTCTATATCACCACAGAGTCCTCAACCCATCAATGCAATTGCTGAAATTATACATGTATTAGATCTCAAATAAATCATAAAACACACTTACTGACCATGCCTGACAACACAAAAATACAATATACTCGGAAATATAACACAACCCTTGTTATACTAATAAATTCACTTGTCAAAACTGACGTCAACTGAGAACTAAAACACTTCAAATAGAAACCAAAACAAATACATCCAATATATGTCACAATTTCAAATAACACTAAGTTACATAACCTTAGTACAATTATGGCCTTCAGGTGATACTCAGAAATGAACACTGCCCACAACACTCTTATCACGGCAGATATTCACTGCTCGCTCATTGTCTGTAAATATCAAAGTATTAACTCGAGTTGTCACAACAGTTGCTATGGTACCAGTGCAGGAAGGCACCCAAATATTACCTTGGTATACAACAAACACTGACCCTTGTTTCTCAAACACTTTTCAACACTCTGAACATTTCATGTTTCCTCACTTTACTGTACACTTTACTTTAAAAAAGATTTCTAATTTCCTTGAGGCAATTGTTCTAACCTAACTTCAAGAAAAGTATTTACCTTAAATGTTTTCAGTTTCTCCGTATAACCACAAAATTTTTTTTGTACATTTCCTTGACTCTGTTCCCACACAACACAATCAGTACCCAATGAAATAATTAAATTCCTACCTAATTAGCACAGAATTGCATACTACTGTACACTGGAAAATTACGGAACAAAATTAATTAGTAATCTGAAATATTCATGAGTTACAGTGAAATGGTTATTAGGTACCTGTACAGAGAAATGGTTGATACAAATCACCCTAAAAAAATTACCCACAGTATCACATTTATTCCTCCTGACCTAATGTCATGTAAATTACATCCCACCGCTGCCACCCATT
>CAUDMG010000375.1:397500-489922 GCA_958450375.1 Homarus gammarus | reverse complement strand
TTTTGTTTTCGCCCCACTGCTGCCATTATTCACATATAAGGCAATTGTTGCCATTTTTTGTTTTCGCCCCACTGCTGCCATTATTCACATATAAGGCAATTGTTGCCATTTTTTGTTTTCGCCCCACTGCTGCCATTAATCACATATAAGGCAATTGTTGCCATTTTTTGTTTTCGTCCCACTGCTGCCATTATTCACATATAAGGCAATTGTTGCCATTTTTTGTTTTCGTCCCACTGCTGCCATTAATCACATATAAGGCAATTGTTGCCATTTTTTGTTTTCGCCCCACTGCTGCCATTATTCACATATAAGGCAATTGTTGCCATTTTTGTTTTCGCCCCACTGCTGCCATTAATCACATATAAGGCAATTGTTGCCATTTTTTGTTTTCGTCCCACTGCTGCCATTAATCACATATAAGGCAATTGTTGCCATTTTTTGTTTTCGTCCCACTGCTGCCATTAATCACATATAAGGCAATTGTTGCCATTTTTTGTTTTCGTCCCACTGCTGCCATTAATCACATATAAGGCAATTGTTGCCATTTTTTGTTTTCGTCCCACTGCTGCCATTATTCACATATAAGGCAATTGTTGCCATTTTTTGTTTTCGCCCCACTGCTGCCATTATTCACATATAAGGCAATTGTTGCCATTTTTTGTTTTCGCCCCACTGCTGCCATTAATCACATATAATGCAATTGCTGCCATTTTTTGTTTTCGCACCACTGCTGCCATTATTCACATATAAGGCAATTGTTGCCATTTTTTGTTTTCGCCCCACTGCTGCCATTAATCACATATAAGGCAATTGTTGCCATTTTTTGTTTTCGTCCCACTGCTGCCATTAATCACATATAAGGCAATTGTTGCCATTTTTTGTTTTCGCCCCACTGCTGCCATTAATCACATATAAGGCAATTGTTGCCATTTTTTGTTTTCGTCCCACTGCTGCCATTATTCACATATAAGGCAATTGTTGCCATTTTTTGTTTTCGCCCCACTGCTGCCATTAATCACATATAAGGCAATTGTTGCCATTTTTTGTTTTCGTCCCACTGCTGCCATTAATCACATATAAGGCAATTGTTGCCATTTTTTGTTTTCGTCCCACTGCTGCCATTAATCACATATAAGGCAATTGTTGCCATTTTTTGTTTTCGTCCCACTGCTGCCAATATTCACATATAATGCAATTGTTGCCATTTTTTGTTTTCGCCCCACTGCTGCCATTAATCACATATAAGGCAATTGTTGCCATTTTTTGTTTTCGTCCCACTGCTGCCATTAATCACATATAAGGCAATTGTTGCCATTTTTTGTTTTCGTCCCACTGCTGCCATTAATCACATATAAGGCAATTGTTGCCATTTTTTGTTTTCGTCCCACTGCTGCCATTATTCACATATAAGGCAATTGTTGCCATTTTTTGTTTTCGCCCCACTGCTGCCATTATTCACATATAAGGCAATTGTTGCCATTTTTTGTTTTCGCCCCACTGCTGCCATTAATCACATATAAGGCAATTGTTGCCATTTTTTGTTTTCGCCCCACTGCTGCCATTTTTCACATATAAGGCAATTGTTGCCATTTTTTTTTTTCGCCCCACTGCTGCCATTAATCACATATAAGGCAATTGTTGCCATTTTTTGTTTTCGCCCCACTGCTGCCATTATTCACATATAAGGCAATTGTTGCCATTTTTTGTTTTCGCCCCACTGCTGCCATTAATCACATATAAGGCAATTATTGCCATTTTTTGTTTTCGCCCCACTGCTGCCATTATTCACATATAAGGCAATTGTTGCCATTTTTTGTTTTCGCCCCACTGCTGCCATTAATCACATATAAGGCAATTGTTGCCATTTTTTGTTTTCGTCCCACTGCTGCCATTATTCACATATAAGGCAATTGTTGCCATTTTTTGTTTTCGCCCCACTGCTGCCATTATTCACATATAAGGCAATTGTTGCCATTTTTTGTTTTCGCCCCACTGCTGCCATTATTCACATATAAGGCAATTGTTGCCATTTTTTGTTTTCGCCCCACTGCTGCCATTAATCACATATAAGGCAATTGTTGCTGCTGCCATTAATCACATATAAGGCAATTGTTGCCATTTTTTGTTTTCGTCCCTCTTCTGCCATTAATCACATATAAGGCAATTGTTGCCATTTTTTGTTTTCGCCCCACTGCTGCCATTAATCACATATAAGGCAATTGTTGCCATTTTTTATTGTCGCCCCTCTGCTGCCATTATTCACATATAAGGCAATTGTTGCCATTTTTTATTGTCGCCCCTCTGCTGCCATTAATCACATATAAGGCAATTGTTGCCATTTTTTGTTTTCGCCCCTCTGCTGCCATTAATCACATATAAGGCAATTGTTGCCATTTTTTGTTTTCGCCCCACTGCTGCCATTAATCACATATAAGGCAATTGTTGCCATTTTTTGTTTTCGTCCCTCTGCCACCGTTAATCGCATATATGGCAATTGTTGCCATTTTTTGTTTTCGCCCCACTGCTGCCATTAACCACATTTAAGGCAATTGTTGCCATTTTTTGTTTTCGTCCATCTTCTGCCATTAATCACATATAAGGCAATAATTGCCATTTTTTGTTTTCGCCCCACTGCTGCCATTAATAACATATAAGGCAATTGTTGCCATTTTTTATTGTCGCCTCTCTCCTGCCATTAATCACATATAAGGCAATTGTTGCCATTTTTTGTTTTCGCCCCACTGCTGCCATTAATCACATATAAGGCAATTGTTGCCATTTTTTGTTTTCGCCCCACTGCTGCCATTAATCACATATAAGGCAATTGCTGCCATTTTTTGTTTTCGCCCCACTGCTGCCATTAATCACATATAAGGCAATTGTTGCCATTTTTTGTTTTCGCCCCACTGCTGCCATTAATCACATATAAGGCAATTGTTGCCATTTTTTGTTTTCGTCCCTTTCGACCGTTAATCGCATATAAGGCAATTGTTGCCATTTTTTGTTTTCGCCCCACTGCTGCCATTAACCACATTTAAGGCAATTGTTGCCATTTTTTGTTTTCGTCCCTCTTCTGCCATTAATCACATATAAGGCAATAATTGTTATTTTTTGTTTTCGCCCCACTGCTGCCATTAATCACATATAAGGCAATTGTTGCCAGTTTTTGTTTTCGCCCCACTGCTGCCATTAATCACATAAAAGGCAATTGTTGCCATTTTTTATTATCTTCCCTCTGCTGCCATTAATCACATATAAGGCAATTGTTGCCATTTTTTGTTTTCGCCCCATTGCTGCCAATAATCACATATTAGGCAATTGTTGCCATTTTTTATTGTCGCCCCTCTGCTGCCATTGTTCACATATAAGGCAATTGTTGCCATTTTTTATTGTCGCCCTTCTGCTGCCATTAATCACATATAAGGCAATTGTTGCCATTTTTTGTTTTCGCCCCTCTGCTGCCATTAATCACATATAAGGCAATTGTTGCCATTTTTTGTTTTCGCCCCTCTGCTGCCATTAATCACATATAAGGCAATTGTTGCCATTTTTTGTTTTCGCCCCACTGCTGCCATTAATCACCTATAAGGCAATTGCTGCCATTTCTTATTGTCGCCCCTCTGCTGCCATTAATCACATATAAGGCAATTGTTGCCATTTTTTATTGTCGCCCCTCTGCTGCCATTAATCACATATAAGGCAATTGTTGCCATTTTTTGTTTTCGCCCCTCTGCTGCCATTAATCACATATAAGGCAATTGTTGCCATTTTTTGTTTTCGCCCCATTGCTGCCATTAATCACATATATGGCAATTGTTGCCATTTTTTATTGTCGCCTCTCTGCTGCCATTATTCTCATATAAGGCAATTGTTCCCATTTTTTGTTTTCGCCCCTCTGCTGCCATTAATCACATATAAGGCAATTGTTGCCATTTTTTGTTTTCGTCCCTCTGCCACCGTTAATCGCCTATAAGGCAATTGTTGCCATTTTTTGTTTTCGCCCCACTGCTGCCATTAACCACATTTAAGGCAATTGTTGCCATTTTTTTTGTTTTCGTCCCTCTTCTGCCATTAATCACATATAAGGCAATAATTGTTATTTTTGGTTTTCGCCCCACTGCTGCCATTAATCACATATAAGGCAATTGTTGCCATTTTTTGTTTTCGCCCCACTGCTGCCATTAATCACATATAAGGCAATTGTTGCCATTTTTTATTGTCGCCCCTCTGCTGCCATTAATCACATATAAAGCAATTGTTGCCATTTTTTGTTTTCGCCCCACTGCTGCCATTAATCACATATAAGGCAATTGTTGCCATTTTTTATTGTCGCCCCTCTGCTGCCATTATTCACATATAAGGCAATTGTTGCCATTTTTTATTGTCGCCCTTCTGCTGCCATTAATCACATATAAGGCAATTGTTGCCATTTTTTGTTTTTGCCCCTCTGCACAGTAAATAATGACATTGTTCTCATTCTGGGTGGTAAGATGGATTGACTTAATCTTACCTTTGACCTCATGTCAGCAGATGCATTGCCTCAATGTGCTGGTCACTAATCCTTCAAGTAGTGTACTATATCTGGGTGGTAATTTGAGATCAGCTTAACGCGGTCACTAATTCTGGTGTTGGGTGAGGTAAGGGCCGGGGGCCCCGGGCGGCTGCACTGGTTGCCATACCCTAGGGACGGCTCTGAATATACGGTAACACCTTTGAACTCATTCAAAGTCATTTAATTCACGCATTTAATCTCATTCAAAATCATTTAAGTTGCGAACAAAGAAAATGGAGGTTTTATATGGGAGGACTTCCTTAACTTTTTTCTCAAGGTTGTAAAAGACATAGCAAATATTTTACATTAGTGTACGTACTTTATTTTATTGGTAAGGGTGTAGATAACATCTACCACCAAAAGATTTTGTTGATTTTCTTTGTTTTTGTTGTACTTATTGTTTTGATGATTTTAAGTATAGTAAAAGAAACGACAACTTTTTCTTGTGATTTTAAGTATTTTTTTTTTGTTTACTCTATCTGCTTCACAATTCTCCTCCCTTGCACCATTTTTGTTGCTTACCTCGCTGAATCCCTCTTCAAGAGACGTTTCCTATAAATGATGTTGAACGCTTCCACGTATTCCTACTCGCCATTGCTGATGTATACTGTAGTGGAATTCTCCCCTACAAACGCTGTTTGTCGCTGCCTAGCCGACCCCACCAATTCCCCAGTGTATGCCTCGTGGTCTAGGTCAACCAGCGCCGCCATACATCACAGAGCGGGGGTCAACTGCTAAGCCACGCCTACCCCTGCTATTTAAGACCTTTCCTCGTGGTGATCTGCCTCTTTCTACCTACAGCCGCAGCCAGCAACACCTCCTCCGCCGTTGCCTGGCGGCCCTCGCTCCACCGCCTGCCTGGCGGTCCTCTCTCCCGCTGGCGAGCAAGGCGACCCACAAGCTGTCCTTCTCTGAGCGTCCTCACCAACCAGCTCTCTCTACATCACGCTTGTAACCATGCTGCCTTCCCAGCACCAAGCTGCATTGTACATCCAATATAACATGTATATAGAGAGCACATTGTGAGTTTCCTTTCTCCATTCCATCCTGAGTGTGAACCAAAAATCTCGAACCCCACAATACCAACCTTAATATTAATGTAAGTTGTCTAACACATAAATTAACACTATAATGCATAGACCCTAACAGAACCTGACCTAACATACCTATGGGTATGTTAGGTCAGATTATACTAGGTTCTATGCATTGTCGTTTCCATTTTTGTGTTTAATATCATGATATTAGTGTGTAGAAAAAAATCAACCAATTCGGACAATTCCTTCTGGTGGTAGCAGTTATCTACACCTTTGCCTTTTTATTTTATCTTTTTGTCACTTATCGGCTTGTTAACCACTTTAGGTCAGTAACTTCTCTGATAGGCACTGTAGGCATGTACTGGCTAGTGGCTCCGTTACGTACTGTTGGCAAACAGGTATATACTTTTTTGCAACTTTTACCCTCTTCACCACTGATCTGCTCGTTAGCCCTTGGGCGATCGATCACGTCTCATCCATATAAAAGTATGATCAATTATAATCAAGTTACTTTCGAGTATTGTATTATCAGCAATATCATTTATAAGTGTTATCACCAAATTACTAATTACTAAAATTATCATAGGGTTGACCATTAATTGTATATCATTAGTCCTGATAATCTAGGGATGACCAATGCTAGCTGTCTGTCACGTCAGGAAAGCAGAAGATGCAGAATTCCCAATAAAGAAATAGGTCCTTCCTCAAGAAAAATATACCGTATCAGGTGCCAGTTGATGGATGAAGGATAGAAGCAACGCTACCACCACCTAGCGGCAGTTTCTCACTCTGTCTCATGATGTTATATTGATTGGCCCATAACTTTCTCTCCTTATTATTTTATTTTTGTTTACGAGGGACACTGGGCCAGGCAGGACCAATTCAACATGGCTCCACGATTACGGGCTCCTTCCTTGTCCCTCCCAGAAAGAGCAGTCATCTTAGGGCTGGTCAGAGAGCATAGAGAAGTCCTGTGTCGCCGAGTGTCAGACCACAAGACCATTATCTCCAAGCAGCGGGCATGGGAGGACATAGCCAACACCTTCAACTCTATCACCATGGGCAGCAAAAAGACCTCCAAGCAAATACGCAAAATCTGGGAACATATCAAGATGAAGTAAGTGATTAAATTAAATGTCTTGATGGATAGTTTTGTCGTTAATAAGGTATTATATTAGTTGGTAATTTCTGAGAACAGCACTACCACCAGAAGGAGTTGTTTGATTAAGTTCTTTTTCACATGTTCCAATCATTATAGTAAGTATTTTGAAAGTCGCCTATTTTAAGATACTGGTAAAATTTCACTTGTTGCCACTGGACAAAATCGAAGTTGAAACTATGTTTTTCCCATGGTTGTTGATGTGTAATGAACGAATTTGACCTTTTCATTTCTGGCGTAGATCAATAGTTTCTGAGATCCCCCCCCTCCCCCCATTCCATGTCAGAATTTGATTTTTTTTTCAAAGGAAGCAGCCTGGGTATGATTTTAATTCCATTGGCTAGTCTCACAATGGCCGTCGTAGAGGTTGGTTGTCATTTGTGCTCCCATGATTATTTTAAATTTAATGCGGAGTCTTACGAGAAAGATGATCGTTCTATCCAATTCTTACGTATCCCTGGTCCTTCCACTTCTGACTAAGGTAATGTACTCTTGAACATGGTGCACCCCAATGTTTTAAACTACTGAAACATTTAGGTTAGTTTAAGCTAGGCCTCTGCCCCCAGCTAGGAGTTAGGTTAGGTTTTGTTAGGTTAGATGACTCATTTTCGTTTTCTCCCCCACCCAAAACCCCTGCTTTCCCAAGTTCTCCATTATTATTGGGGGGAGGGGGGGACAAAAACAATAAATTTCCGCCAAAAAAGGAAGTCAGATTCGTTTAAAACACACCAAAATACACTGGGAAAAACATGTTGGTCAACCCCTATGGACTTGTGTCCTAAAGTAAAAATTTACCACCTAACCTAACCACCATGTCATTCGATGTTCTGGGTGTGTACCGCCACGTACGAACATACATAATAAAATGTTAAATATCTCGCTTAAATATAATTTGCGCTAGGAACGCCATTGAAGAAAATTCATAGAATTGTCATAACTACTGATTGCAACTATAAAATTCCTGAGATGGTGTAGTGGCACCAAGTGAAATAATACCAAAATACTTACTATAATGATAAGAACCTGTGGAAAAAATTAATGAACTCAAACAACTTCTGGTGGTAGCAGTGTCCTCTTTAAATTACCCACTATATTTGCATAAGTATAAATTTAACCACGTGAATAAGTGGGAAATAAAACATACTGTAAATATTATGAGGAAGTGACAAGCAGAACCATTTCTGTCTTGGGTGTAAATGACAGGTTGGGATAAAACACCTACTGTATGAGTATATAGCCTCGTATGGTAATGTCTGAGAACGGCGCTACCACCAGAAGGAGTTGTTTCATTTCATTCATTTTTTTCACAGATGTTCTTGTCATTGTAGTAGGTATTTTAAAAGAGGAGACATTTATTAGAACCTAATAGAACCTGACATAACCAACGAAGGAAACCTACCTAACCTTACCTAACTTCCTAGCTGGTCCAGACTCCCCGCCATTTTATACAGAAAGTACTTATTTTGACATGTAGTTCCAATGAGAGAAAATGTATTAAAGTGTCATGGTGTAATTTTACGTTTTTTGTGAAAGAACAAGTTGCGTTCATTGAAACCAGAAAAATAAGTACTTTCTGTTTAAAGTGGCAGGGGGTCTTTACCGGCCAGGAAGTTAGGTAAGGTTAGGTAGGCTCTAGTAAATGTTGCCTCTTTTAAAATAATTACTGTAATGACAAAAATGTATGTGTAAAAATTTAATGAAATTGAATAACTCCTGGTGGTAATGCTGTTCTCAGACATTACCTTTCAGTTTTGTACAACCGTGGAATCTGGGATTTTTTACTGATACAATAGATAATCTCGCCATTCTGAGTAACTTTCATTATATACACTTCTGTTGCAAATGAATAATATTGTTGTTATTTCATTTTCTTAAACCCTAAACAATATTTTTCACCAAACTTCCAAGAAAATATTTAAATTTCCATTATTTGAACTTTCAAGTCAGAACAATTATTTTTCAGTGGTTTCTAATGCTTGAATGTACAGTACTGTGAATGCTTTTGCTATGTTATGAGACTTGATAATATACAGTAAACCCTCAATAACTCGGCACATATGGGGCTCTGGCCTTGCCGAATTATACTAAATTCCGACTTATCAAGACACTTTCCCCTCGTACAAAAATACAACAGTAAAAAATTATCGACCCATATATTTATAAATGTTAAAAAGTAACACTTACCAGCACGGCAGGCAAAGAATGAAGCATCATACTAGGTGACACGGATGCATGGTAGGTGACACAGAGGTATGGTAAGTGATGCAGGTGACCAGATGTGCTGAGATTTTACCAGATAATTTTACATAACTCGGCAATTCCTGAATTATACTGTAATACATTTCAAGACCATATCCATGCCAAGTTATATGAAATTCCGAGTTATCAATTGCCGAGTTATCGAGGTTTTACTGTACCAGTGTGCATTGTTTATGAATATTATTGTATTTCTGGTTCATGTTTTCCAGAGCTAAGAAGATTTATGCTGAACAGATGCAGCTCATTGCCATTGGTGGTTTATCCCAACCCCCTCTCTTAGATCCACTGGTTGATGATGTCATCTCCATTATAAAGGACGAACAGGACTCTGAAATGAATGAGTGGGAAGCCAAGGTAAGCTCCTCTTAGATGCCTGTAGATGTTGGGTTTTGGCTTCAGCTCAGTATTTCATAAACCATACTGACATGTTGTAGCTCTTGGTATCTTTATTTGTTTTCCTCTACTTAATTTTTAGATAGGATATGGTTAGATTAGAATAGGTTAGCATTAGGGTGTTATATGATTATATGAAAGAAGCAAGGATGTTTAATCTTCAGATGATCCAAAATTTCCCAAACTTTTTACAATACTTTATGCTGTTGTCTTTATTTTGAAGTCTACGGTACATGCACCTGTTCTGTCCAGTTTAACCCTTTAACTTGTGGCTAATGAGTTCACTGTCCCAAATGCAGCAAAGTCTTTATTACAGGTTGACAATCCCTTATCCAAAATCCTTGGGGCCAGAGACATTTCGGAATTTTTCGGTTTTCAGAATGTTTTTTTTTTTTTTTTTTTTTTTATAGCCTACCCGGGCACAAGTCACTGACCCACATTGGGGCCTGGGTGGCGAAAATATAATAAAAATTATAATAATAATAACAATTCATAGGTCTAGGTCGTGTTTCTCACTTTTGATCTTTTTTTTCATTCTTGTATTGTATTATTATTATTATTATTATTATTATTTTATTATTACAGTAAAATTATTATTATTATTATTATTATTTATTTTATTATTAGTAGTATTATTGTTATCATTATTATGTATTTTATTTTGGTGTATTTTTTATTAAAATTTTTAATTACTATGAATAATTATTATAATTATTATTACTTTTACATTTTCGCCCCCCAGGCCCCGATGTGGGTCAGTGATCTATGCCCGGGTGGGCTAATCCCTGGAAAAAAAAACTTTCGGTTTTTAGAGCTTTTCGGTTTTTGGAATTTCGGATAAAGGGTTGTCAACCTATTACAGTGGTTCCCCCATTAACAAGCACAATTAGTTCCACAGAGTCACTCGTTAACTGAAACTATTATTTCAATGGGATATTGGATAATTGGTTCCAGCTCACAGAATTCCATTAAAATTAACTAAAAAGTACATACAGTCAGTTCTCCTATAACGCGATAGTTGTGTTCTTGTAAAACATCGTGTTATAGAAATTCGCGTAATAGAAATAACAGGGCTTGTGGAGAAAATAGGGTTAGGTGCAGATTACTACTCGAAATTGAAAAAAATTTAGAAGTTAGCCTAACACAAAGGATAGCACAGTCTAAATAAATGTTACATTCATATCTAATAATGAAATCATTCAGTAAATATAACACTTTACCTTGAAAAAATATGAATATAACTTGATGAGGGAGAAGGGTGATTTTGAGATTGATAACATCGAGCTTCTCTTCAAGTGTTATAGCCTTTCTTTTACGATCATCACCGGGAATGCGATCACCAGAACGCTGCTTGGAGATATTCTTCACCATATTCACAATTAATACCACAAAATTGGGAAATAGTAAGCAAAAATCGCATTACAGCAAACCAGCGTTCGCGTTTTACAAATATCGTTCCTCTACAGTATTTATAAATCGCATTAGAGCCAATTCGCGTTGTCAAAACACGCGTTATAGCAGAACTCACTGTACAAATACTGTACCGGTAATAGAATTAACAAAACATTAAATACAAACAAAATACAATACTGTACTGTACAGTACAATAATAAGAAGAAGATAAAAATATTTTTAACATTTAATTTGAGGTGTATACTGTAGAATTCCCAGTGGCTTTGTTTACATAGCGGCGGCGCAGACAGCTGGTTGTAGATACAGGGGGCCTCCCAAGTTCTCTGATTTTTCTTTCGCATTCCTCTATTATTCGCGGATAACACCCTGGATGTTCCCAAGAAAGTCTGTGGGTCTAAAGAAATAATGTAGTACAGTGAGTTAATCTAAAAGGATTGTTGTATACTTCCAATAAGTACCTATTGTACTTTATACAGTATAGGATGACTATAGCACTCTGTAATAGGTGGCATTTAATTCATTTCCCTAATTATTCATTTTGCATTCTCCCTAATTTGCATAATGCACTCAACTAAGATATATGAGTCTGTCTTTTATACATTGAGCTATTACCCATTTTGAAACGGGAAACTACTACAGTTCTATCACCAGCCGTTGATTATACTGTGTAGAAATTATTTAGCAATCTTTGGCAGATCACTTTTCTTTTTATTTTCACACACACACACACACACACTTTGGCAACATTTCACACACTGTTTCCAGAGTGAGTAAATAAGATAGTCAGATATGTGACAAAATGGAACTTATAGGTTAAGTTTACACACAATAGATACTCTCTTTGGGTAGATTCCTTAATGGACAATATAGTAATTACAAGAAAGCAATAATGTAGTCATAGAAGATATGCAGCAACAAATATATTACTTTATCATGTACAGGTGCAGTCTCTGGTACCCAAGGTGACCAAGTATCCTCCAGAAAAATCGTCACGGGAGGAAAAAGAAGCCCTGGCTAAGATTGTGATGGAGCAGCAGGATATTGTATGTAGCAGAGAGTCCAGTTTTACAGTGCTTGCTCAGAAATCTAAAGCCTGGCTGCACATCACAGAAGAGTTCAACAGTAGCACTGGAAATCAATACAATATTGTTCAGGTGCGCAAATTATGGGATTATATATGTTGTAGGTAAGTCTTATTCTGTATGGTGATTATTTCATCTATTTATGTTTACTTGGGTTTTTGCTGCTACTGTAATTATCTTAACTGTTAAAGCTCTTTGATTTTGAAGTTTTTAATTTGAATTTTAGATACACAATAGAGATGTGTTCTCAATTATTGAAATACTGTACTGTATATGTGAAAACAAATTATGGTAGAGTAATGAATTATATCACTCATGTAATTTACAAAAAATCAGATTAAAACTGGTTAAAATAACATTTGATAATACATGTGCTGTACTTTCCAAACTGCTATTAATATTTTTTTTATTTTATATAAATTTTCATTGGTACAGTAATTGTAATATGAGTTAGAATTCAGTAATGTTTTTGTCTAACTAAGAGAAAATTTAACCTGCAGTTGGAGATATTAAAAATGAATATACTGTACAGTACAGTACGATTTTTTTTTTCTGCTCTCATGTACACTTTTCTTTCTTGGAAAGAATGCATTATATTATTTACCTCGGGCAGCTGTTTGTAATGTAGGAGACACCATAGGTACAGTACTGTATTTTATAACATAAGGAAGAAGAGGCACTGTGCACTCCATGACATAGATATTTTATATTTCCAGAGTAAAATACGACAATGAGCGGCTCAAACAGGAGAAGAATAACCTCACAGAAGGGGATAAACCAGACCCCCCTGATGACCTTACTGTAATACTAATGCCTTACTTGGAAAAGGAGGAGGAGTATAACAGTGGCGAGTGGGAGGTTGATCTCTGCCTCCCTGACATTGATAGAGTAATTGTTGAGACAGGTAATAGTTTTCAGTTCACTTGTAGAAACAGGTAATATAAAATAGAATAGTTTTTCAGAGGGTAATATTGACCATGGTACAGTACTGTAGTTATTTTACTAGTTATTTTACAGTAAAGACCGAGTACTGGACTAATTAAGCCACAGCGATGTTGTTACTCAGATGGAATCTGTTATTTGGACATCAATATCAGCAGGGAGGCACAACAGCCAGCTTATTACACTAACACAGATTGGATTATTTAGACTCATAGTAAATTAGTTCAAGTAATATATACAGCTCCTCCCCAACTTATGACATGCTCGACTTACGACCACCCGCACTTACGACCTGCCTCGGTCGTACCAAAAAATTTTCAAATTACGTATTTTCGAGTCCCAACGTCAGTGATTGCGCTGTTTACTGACAAAATTTTCGTTTGTAATTCACTTTAAAATGAGAGTTTTGTGGTGCTGAGAAGAAAAAGAGACACCCATTTTAGATTTTCTATGTATTATTTTCGCATTTTCGACTTACGACCTGGATTTGGGTCCCTAACCCCGTCGTAAGTCAGGGAGGAGCTGTAGTTTCAGGTAATTTAGTTGTTTTATTATTTAAAGTGTTAATAGATGTAAGTAAGGTTTTTGCTTCTAGAATGTAAGTGTATGGATGGCCTTGTGCAGTGTGAGATATAGTGAATGATATGGGTATACTCAAGTAAGGGGTCAAACATATATGCATAGTATTTTTGAAGGAATAAAATTCATTTATTTTTGTGGGTCATTTGCGATGAATAGTAGCTACCTGGGACACATTCCTGGTAGGCTAACCTTACCGAGCTGTGGGGTTTTCTGTTTATTTTTTTTTAGCTCATAATTTGGGGCAGATATATGTATTTTTTTTTTTTTTTTTTTTTTTTTTTAACTCAGTTACATGCACACACAATTCTACTTACAGTACATATATTGTGTTAAAGAAGTAGTACAAGAAATAATTATCATAAGAGCAAACTCACAAAGAGAATAAACATTTCACTGTGCACGAGTTAGGAGGCTGAGGTGGGGGAGCAGGAGGAAGTGTAGGGGAGGGTGGGGGGGCATTGCTAGGGAGTCAGCAGAGGTGGTGTCCCAGGTAGGCTGCATTTTTATTGCAACTGGTGAGTGTTGAGGCTGCCAAGTAGCCAGTGTCTATGCAAATGGCAATTGTGTTAAATTTTTCCTTAATGGTTTTAGTTGCAGTTTTTCATCGAGATTGCATACAAATGTTGTTTGAAGTAACACAATTGTTATTAACATAAAGATTTGTGGTATGGTTTTGAATGCTGGGAAAGGAGGTACAAGGAGTTGTCAGTTTGCTTCAGCTTTAATTTGGTTTAGCGTGTAGGCTGTTGGTTTACATTTATGATGATAATCCTTAAATTTTTTGGTATATTTTTGCTTGTTTTTCAGTATTTTTTAATCAGTTTTATATTTATAATAGTAACACCAGACACGTCACTATAGCCACATTCCCCTAGCCCTCTCCCTACTACTCCAGGGCAAGCCATTAGATATGTTATGATTATATTTATACTCATAGTTTCGGGTAGATATACGTAATTTTCTTAATCCTTTTATCATGTTACGTGCGCACGCAATATTACATTACAGAGTAAAAATATATAATAATCATAAGGTCAAAAACATAAAAGGGAATAAACTTCCTTCGTGTTTGAAGAGTTCACAAAGCTGGGGAGGGGAGAGTGAGGGATCTTGGTTGTACCTGTGTGTAGTAAAGTGATTGACAAATTTTGTTGTCCAGCAGGCAAATGGCAATACAGTACATGTACAGTATTTGTTGTTTGTTTTTTATTGGTGTTATTTTTTTCATTTTTTCCTCACATTTATTGGTAGATTTTATTTTATCTTATTTCTCATAGAATTTGGTAACTGGATGGAATTCAGTGTCAGAGATGGTAACACTGTTCATAGGAGGGGAGATAGCACAGATGACTTTAGTTCTTTAAACTTTAGGGAAGTGCAACTCAATCCTGTCGATTGTTTATAATATGGATTGTACTTTGACTCCAAACTGAATTTTACAGAGTATATAAATTCAGTAATTGAGAGCTGCAATATTCATTTTTGAAATCTATAGTATACTGTTATACTTTTTTGGATAGACAGTGTCTTGTGACACTAATACATTCACTTAATTGTCTTGGGTTGACTATTATAACTCTTTATTGGTCAACCTACCTAATTATCTACTGAAAAAAGTTCAAACAGTGTTGAACAGGGTTGCCAGACTTATTTTTGCTCTCCCACCGAGGATTCCCACTACCCCATTCTTAATTGATTTACACTGGCTTCCAATTAAAACAGGGATGGAGTTCAAACTCTGTCTAATGACTCTTAAGAAACTAATGTTTGGTAAGCCTAAGTATTTGCCCAATCTACTATTCCACTGATCACACATTCTGAAATGATTTTACGTAGTAATGATCCTTCACGCCTTTAGGAGCTGAGAGCAGTAAAGGAATGTTCTTTTGCTGCCTGCTCCTTTTCGTATACAGTACCCAGATTGTACAATCAGTTGCCTGCATCCATGAAGCAGCTGACTCTGTGGAGGCCTTTTTAAGAGACAACTTAAGACCTCTCTTCTTAAAGTTTATGATCCTAAACAGGGTTCAGTGATGAAGAATTACAAGGTTTTGGAAGTATTAAAGATTTAGGGTATGTGAATGATGCAAGTTAACTGTCACTTTTTGTGATCTTTTATTGTAGTACAGTATTTCTTTTTATTCTCAATTCTTTGTAGTGTTTCAAGTGCTAGCGAATTCTTTAGAAGAACTGGCACTTTTGAGAAACAAAAAACTTTCTGTTATTATTATTTTATTGTACTGTAATTAAAATAACAGGCTAAAAACACAAAATAAACACAATATCAGAATAAGGTATGTCTGTCTATAAAAATTTTTAACAAACAACCAAGTTTTCCAGGCCAACTTCAATGGTTGGGCGAATTCTGCTCAATTCAGGTCAGCTGGGTGACCAGCATCACCTGCACCTTCAAGAATTTCTTTGGCTTTCTGAGTTTTTTTGCTTGCAGGATTATTGTATGAAGGATTCTTAACCTGTAGTTTCATCTGAATTTGAAGCAGTTATTTTATAACCTTATATGCTGTACTCACTGTTATAAATTAGTCTTATAACTAATGTAAAACAATCTCATTAAATTCAGATTCTGCATCAGAATCTTTAACCTTCAAGTGTGAGACCGCTATCAATAATCCAGAGGATTCGGGTGATGAAAGCACCATGGACCCACTGGACACCTGTGTACCTGTACCACTAAAAGAAGAATCTCCAGAAACTATAGACACCTCCACGACAACCTTTGTTGGGATTCCAGCTTCAAATTATAGCCTGTTTAACACTTCCGTTACAGCAGTGTCACCGTCGTTTATAGGAAGTTCTGATAATACTTTGGTTGTAACCACAGGATCAGATCCATGCAGCCTCCAAGAGTTCCCAACAGTGCACTCAGATATTAATAATTGTAGTCATAGCACAGCATCAGGTGTGGTATCTGCCACAAGCGAGAGCAACTCCGTCAGAGTTTCGTCAGTGCTTTCACTCCCAAACATAACCAGCTTAAATACCAGCACTGTATCAGCAGAATTTTCTGAACCCAGCACAAGCCAGTCACCAAGAACTCCTGCTCACAAAAAGAGAAAGTGTATTAGTGATTCTGGAAAGCAAGATGCCTATGACCAAGTGTTAGAGCTGCACAAGATTGAGCATATAAAGCGTATGGAAGTGTTAGATATAGAAAAGACTGTGCATGTGAGGAATTTAGAAATTGCCAAACTAAAAAAAAAATACTGGGAAGCAAAGCTCTTGGAAGTTTCTTGCTCAATATATAAATAATATTATGTTTAAAAAAAAAGCAGTAATGAAAAGCCTGTTTAGCAGCCCTTTCTTGTGTACAGTTTATTTTTATAGAAAGATAAAGAATTAATGTACTTTGTTTATTATTTGTCCAAAATATTTTAGATAGACTTGTTTACCAAAGTAAATAAATCTTCTATTTAACAAATATGTTGTACCTAGATGCATAGTATGCATTACAATGTATTAATATCCTTGATAGCTGGAATCTTTGATTCCTAGAACTTTACAAAAGCCAAAAAATTAAATTGAAATTCCAAAAATACGAGTATCTCTCCATTCTGGGCATTTAAATGAATTTCTCAGTGATTACATCACGTGTCATGCATGTTCCAAGCATGTGGGTGGGGTAGCTACATAGAGAACATAGGTCATAATAGGTTCGGAGTGCTCATGCACTGCAGTTGGCTAATATATGTGACAGTATGGGATGTGTATGATTGGCTTATGTATCTCGCAGCCTATCTCCCCAAGCTCTTGCATCATCATGTGCACTTATTTCATTGTTTTCTGCCATTGTACAAGTTTGTTTATTTGCTCGCTACTGTTTTCTCATATGATCTGTGTTGTGCAGTACTGCACATTACTGTACAGTACCAAGGTAAAACTGACCAAGAATACCATTATAGCAGTGTTAATATATAGAAAGTGATTACTGGACACTAACATATATTGTACATTCAGTATGTGTGAAAATACTGTATGTAATTGTACAGTACATAGCAGAGTGGACAGTGTTTGCCTACTGTAGGCTAGTGTGTGTGTGTGTGCAATATAGAGCACGTGTAAAATCCCTCCTATATGAAGGGAGAGGAGAGTGACAGCATCATCTACAGTAGAAGGTACAGGACAAAGGTAGGCCATTCTGTATTTTCATATCACCATTTGGCCTGCCTGCATCACAAGCTGAAGATGACAGCATCTGCTGGTGTGTACAGTACAGTTGTATATTTTTATATATACTGTATGCTATGCTGTACCTGTGCATTAGTGTTTGCATAAATGAACACAGGTCTGTGGTGTCTGACTGCAGTTAAGCCCACCTAGCAATAGTGCTCCAAGACAGACACATAGTTCAGACTTGGAAACATTCACCAAACCCTGGAAAAATTTATGTAGGTGTGCAGCTTTTTCCAGGGATAAGGATTTGTCTCGGTTCCAGAAGTCTCTTGAACAGGGAAACATTCTACACTAATTGTTCCGGCTATCAGGGATATTACTGTACAAAACTGTGAAGCAATTTTTTGTGTAGAATATCTTGACACTTTGTACTCAATATATAGTTAGTAACCGAACATGTGGCACCTTCAAAAATCATTCTGCATTATCACACTAGTGTATTTTTTTTTCCAATTAATGAATATACTGTATCCTGTATAAGTGTATTCTGGTTTGTACTTAATTGTCATTCTTCCAGAGCTGCAACTTAACACCTCAGTCTACAAGTTTATATTTACCTCACCCCACACTGGTTCACACTGCAACAGAGTAACACCTGTGATGAATCAAAATATTTCAAAATATTTCCTTACACTAGACCACATTAGATAGGTATTCATTCAGTAAATACACCATACAAGTTTACTATTTGTTCAACGTGCATATAGACAATGCAGGTATACAGTTCAGTGTATAGACAATGCAGATAAAGTACTGTATACAGTTCAGCATGCATATAGGCATTTCAGGTATATGGACAATACAGGTTGGTTGGTTGATTGATTAGGTAAAATATCTGGCGTCACAGCCTCTAGCCATTTGAAGCCGAAAATGAAACTCATAATTTAAAAATATGATAAAAATAAAATAAAATTATTTTTAGTTTGTATATCAAAATTAAAATGATACAAAGTCCCGGATTTATTTAAAAATAATTAGCAATTAAGTACTTCTATTGCAATTAAAAAAAAAATAAAGTTCACCATCAGCTACTGAACTTCTCTCGCTGAGCTCCTTTGAGATGCTGTACTTGGTAGCAGCAGTGAGTCATTAGGGACTGCCGATGCATATCCAGTGGTGGTACTGTACTCACTTCACCATCTAACGGAAGACTGGGTATTGGGGAGGATCTAAAGGCCCTTGTGGCCAAACAGATGCCAGCTTGATGGTCTTTAGCCTGGCTGGTGTGGCTGAAGAGTATACAGCTCATATCCATACACCAGCTTTGACCCCACGATAGCATGGTACAGTCACAAGAGGGTCATATGGTTGGCACCTCAGGACGTTTGGGATAAGACCCTCATATGGTTGAGGTCTTTTAAGCATGACATTTTACGTGACCTAAGGTGGGTAATCCAGGTCATTTTGCTATCCATCACCAGCCTAGGGAAACATGTCTCTTCTACCAGCAGAATGTAGGTACAGTACAGGTATCAGGACAATGCAAGTTCTGTATACAATTCAACATGTACAGTAGTTAAAAAAAAGTATCTGACAGCGGGTCCGATGATTAATGAAATTGTACGTACAGCTCGTGATGTCTTGGGAGGGTTGGTATGCGTGTCTACATCCACTGCCATTCAGTATCCAACACGGGTGAGTTGGCATATAGGAATAAAATAAACAGTTAAGTGTTTACTATCTCACAGTATTAGGAGACAACATGCTCATCCCAATACCTATTGTCTGTGGTATATTGTTTCACACAACTTCTGCACTGATACTTTTTTTAGCTACTGTTCATATACATTACAGGTAAACAATTTCCAATGTGGCCACAATAAGTGATGTACAGTACAACAATAGTGGCCACAATATGTGATGTAAAACAATATTATATAACAGCACATGAATCTTTACTACAGAACAGAACAATCTGTGTCAGACCTCAGGTTAGCCTGTATATTTAACCTTGGATTTCGAGACATAGTAAAGGCTGTGTGTGTGTCTCTCGAGGCGACAGTCTGGGATGAAAATATCTGTACAGCTAGGTCAATGTGTTGCCAGGACTAGTTGAAGAATAGGAAGCTTCAGGTATCCTCTTTATCCTCTAGTCGCTGGTTAAGGATCATCCCCCACCAGTGTATAAAATTGGAACATGAGGAACATGAAACTTCCACAGATGGTGGCTCCCATTCCTACAGCTGACTTCCAATGACAATGACTACCATCCTTACAGCTAACTTCCACTGACAATAGCTACTGTGGGGTGTCCCATAATGTATACAGTACTAGCTGATAGTATTATTTTCTATCTCTGCTGCCATACGAGATGTTCAACAGTCCATGGCTTGTATTCCGGTCTCTAGAGAATAAACATAACGCTCGCCACTCGACTCTCCTTCCTTCCAGACACTGTACATGATGCAGTGAGGGACCTTCGTGGAGCCTACACTTTCCCATTACCGGGGTATGGCTTCTTCAACCAGACCTGTCTCCTTCACTCCCAGGGCCTGCAGATCCCCAGTTGCTGTGCCCTGCAGCTTTGCATGGTCCATGGCCCAAGCTCAGTCTTTGATAGTCACTGAGCAACAGGCCATCCAATCGCTGCAGGCTGGCCTTGCCGCTGTCGCCCTGCAGGGTCAAGGGCTGCCCCCAAGAGTACCTGCCTCTACAGCGCCGGAGAAGTGTGAATTGGAGATGTCATCTGTAGCATTCCGTTCTTGAAGGCGCTCGATGGTGTGTTGGTTGTAGCTGAACAGGTGGCTACCATCAGAAGCTACTCAACATGTTAGACTGTACTGTGTTCCCGCCCTACAACGTGCCGTGGATGCAAAATTCACCTACCAGGTATGGTGTGCCCTCACCCCAGAGTCTGCTCTGGATGCTATCAGTAGCCTAGTGCTTCGTTCATCCAACCAGGCAGTGTTGTGGGCTGATTTTTTTCAGTGATTGTCAGGGCCTGGAGGATCCTGTAGGTGAATATTTTATTAGAGGTGCTCAAAAGGATACTGATTGTGCTTTTCAGTGCCCCCAATGTGATCATAATCTCTTGGAATATATTTTTTTGCACAAGCTTTTAGTTGGCGCCAGTGTTGAAGAGACCTGTATATCAAATTTGTGACTCTTTTACTAGTGTTGACAGCTTGCAAGCTGTGTGTTGTGCATTCGAAGCCATGCAGCTTGATGCAAGGGGCGGGAAAATTTGGTGCGAACCTCTTACTGCTGGCACCGTGGACCCTGTAGTAACTGTGGCAACCTCCATGTCCCTGACAGGCCTCATGTCAAGCCAAGTCAGTCGCTTGCTATGGCTGCCAGAAGGTGGGGGCACTTCAAAAAGTGTTGTAGGAACAGGAAAAAGCCTGCAGGTAGCCAGGCTGCGGCTCCCTCTGAAGTGTCAAGCTTGGTGGAGATAACTGAGGCCCACCTGTCCTGGCAGCCACAGCTACAGGTTGCCGTTTCCTTCTAGGGGGGAGGGCATCCTCTGCCCACTTTGGCCCTGGCTGACACAGGTGCTCAGGTGTATGGCTAGTCCTGCCCTAGTGTCCTGCACTTCATCTGTGGCCTGCACTGGTACAGCGTCGGGCCGGCCTGCGTGACGTAGCCAACATCTACATCAATCGCCAGAGTCCCCCGCTACATCAGCCTGAGCGGTTTGTCAACCCTGCAGGAGGTGTACTTCGTCCAATCAGCCAAGAACTTCTACCTAATTCTGGCTGCCTGCAAGGATTTGGGGTGTATTCCTAAGGATTTCCCATTCCATGCCCCTGTGAGAGTGGAGGTGGTGGCCAGAGAGGTTGCAACCTCTGTCGATGCCACCTTGCCACACAGGCTACACGTGGTAACGTTTACGACATCAGACAATAATGTGTCAAGATTAGAAGAGTGGCTACTCCACCATTTCTCATGCACCACCTTCAACACCACCAGGTCCCTCTTTCCTGTCATGGCCGGTGACCCAGTCATATGCCTGTCATACCTCGGCGTCTGTGCCCAGACACTGGGAGGCGGAGGTCAAGGATCAACTTGACTAAGACGTCAGGAGGTGTGTCATCCAGCCTGTCTCAGCTGGGGAGGCTAGTGAGTGGTGTGCCAGGATGGTGGTGGTGGTAGCCAAGAAGTCTGGCCACCACCCTAGGTGTACTGTGGATTACCAGCACCTCAACTCTTACTGCCTCCGGGAAACCCACCACACCTGCTCTCTTAGATATGGTGTCCGGAGTCCCACTGCACTCCTACAAAACCGTCGCTGATGCCTACTGGGGCTGTCACCATGTGGAGCTTGATGAGAGCCGCTGCCTCACAACCTTTATTACGACATGGGGTAGTTACTAGTACCACAGGACCCACATGGGCCACTGTTCCACATCTGATGCATACGCATGCAAATTTGATGATGCCATCTAGGATGTACCCAGGAAATACAAGTGTGTTGACGACACCCTTCTGTACGACTCCAGTGATGTGGAGGAGGCATTTTGGCATACATGTGACTTAATGGTAACGTGCGCACTTAAAGAATAACCCTCATGCCTAAGAAATTCCAGTTTGGACGGAAGGAGGTTGACTTCATGGGGTTTCACCTCAGTTGGGACTCCTACAAACCCACCAACGACCTCCTATATGCCATTGAAGACTTCCCCATGCCCGCCCAGCCCGGCTTTGTCAACCAGCTGGCCCCGTTTCTTGCCACAGCCCCTTCATGGAATCCTTCAGAGAGCTCCCCAAGAAGCCCTCTGGGAAAAAGGTGTACTTTGATGACCAGTTGCAGGCTAAGTTCCGTCAGGCTCAAGACACCATCTACCGTCTGGCCATAGATGGCCGAGTTTATTATGACAAGACCAAACCCACGGCCGCCGTCACCGACTGGAGCAAGGAAGGAATTGGTTTTGTCGACCTCCAGCAGCATTGCACCTGCTCCTCCGCCGACACGCCATTCTGCTGCAAAAGTGGGGGGGGCGAGGCAGGCCTGTTGAGGCAGGCTACGTTGCTTAGGAAAGGGGAGCTACTGGCAGTTGTATGATGCCTTCAAAAGGCCTGGTTGTTCCCTCTGGGGTGCCCGAACCTCACCCTTGTCACAGACCACCGTCCTCTCGTCAAGCTTCTGGGGGACAGGGCACTTATAGGTATCGTCAACCCCAGGCTCTTCCGGCTCAAGGAAAATACCCTACAATATGCTTATTGCTTTTACTTGTCTACATATATCCTCTTCACCACTGATTGGCTCGTTAGCCGCTTGGGCGATCGGTCACGTCTCTGTTACGCACTGTTGGCAAGTACTGGGCATGCACCAGCTCCTGAATGTACCTGAACCCGCTCCAGTGTTGGTCAAGTCTGGTCTTGAAAGAGTTCACTCTCGGTGCCGTCACAACACTCTCTGGTAGATTGTTCCAAGAGTTCACAACTCTCACTCCTAAAAAGTTTGCCGTCAGTTTTCGGACCTGCGGCTTCTTCAATCTTCCGCTGTGACCCCTTGTGGGGCGAGCGTCCGCCTGCTCCAAGTAAGGACACTCGAATGAGTAGTGCCCCTTGAGATGCTTATACACCTCAGTTAGGTCGCCCCTTGCCCGTCTGTAGTATAAGCTAGGCAAGTTCAGGCGCTCCAATCTCTCAGGGTAGTTGAGGCGCCGAAGTGCAGGCACCAGTCTGGTTTCAAGTTAGGTATCTGCCCGGGCACACTGAGCTCTAGTGTGCTTCCGTCTTCTTTCCTCTTTCTCCTCTGCAAGTTGGACCTGGGGCTGGATGCTGCCACCGCCAGGACACAAAGCGCTAACCCCCAGAAAGTGTAGTTTTTAAATGTACGTAATGTACATTTAAAAACGACACCCGTATATAATGTACACCCATATATAATGTACAGTACATTATATACGGGTTAAGGCAACGCCTTTACTATTATATTTCTTAATAATAATTAATATAATTCTATTCTATTCCCATATGTCCTTTGTTTATTATTTTCCTCAGAGAAATATTGAAATTTTAATGTTTAAATCTGGCGCGCGTGTATTGGTCCGCGTGCACCGGGCCGCCTTACGCCCTCCGCCACACCAGCCACTCAGACGCTCGCACCTCGGGACGACTAGGGTGACGCACCTAGCACTCGGGTTAGTATTTAGCACCGCTCATTGTACTTTTTGGGTCAATAGTGGCAACGAGTAATTCTTCTTGCTGGAAAATACCGAGAGGAGGCTGGTGACGATAACAACCATAGAACAGAAGCTGCTGTGTGATGTCTGACGGAGGTAAGACCGGGAGGAACCGGCGGCGGGGTGATGAGCGTGACGCCATGTTTGCGCGTCACCCCGCCCGCGTGGTGTTGTTAGCGTCACTTTGGCGTTTTGCTTGAGTATTGGTGATGGAAGTTTATAAAGCCTATGTAATCCTTTCTTCGCCGCATTTTGCCATGCATGGAAGCGCCACCACTTTATTTTTGTTAAAAGATTTTAATTTAGATGATTAAGACTGGAATTGTTGTGCGTTGTCCCCAGGTGCCGCATGGTGGCGATTTACGCATGTCAAACAATTTAATTCGTAATAATGAACACAGTGCCTTGAACCTTGAGTATATATAAATCATTTTTCTAGATTAATTGTGACGAATTATTTGTACTTTTTGAAATTTGGACAGTTTGAAGCTGGGGCCAATACTTGGGCCCGAACACGAACAATTGCCATTATTACCAAACTATATACATATCGTTGGCGAAAACTATTGAGTGTTAACATTATCTGTTTCCATTATTGACATTATACACCATCTTTCCCTTCAAGATTAAATTCGCTAATAACTTCATAGCTGATTTTTTTTAGACCTAGCTCGAACTTGTGTTGATAACACGAACGAGATGAATAACATTACCGTGTACCTACATTAACTCCCAGGGTAAGCAGTATTACCAACTACCGTTCTGCTTACCATGTGGTTTAAGAAGAGATAGTTAACATAAGAAAATAAGGAGTCTGCAATAGGCCAGTTGGCCTGTGCATGGCAGCTCCTGTCGAGAGTTACTACCACTCTCTATCATCCATGAATCTATCTAGCCTCCTTTTGAAACTTTCCAGAGTTACAGCACTTACTACAAAGCTGCTAAGCTTGTTCCACTCGTCCACCACCCTATTTGTGAACCAGTTTCTTCCTATCTCCCTCCTAAACCTAAACTTATCCAACTTGAATCCGTGGGTACGACTAATTACCCAAATGTAGCCAAATATAGCCGAAATGAAGTCAAATAATGGTCCTAAATGAATAAATCGGACTGCCAATCACTTCTCGACTAGTATTTGGTGTCACAAAGTCAAAAAAAATTGGTAAACTTAATTTAATCTGAGTTAATAGATCAAGTGCATGTACCTAACCTCGACTGGTATCTGGTGTCACGAAGTCACAAAAAATTGGTTAACTTAATTTAATCTGAGTTAATAGATCAAGTGCATGTACCAAACCTAATGTAAGATAACCTAACACAACACAACTCGGATTAAATTAAGTTTACCAAATTTTTTTTACTCTGACACCAAATAATAATCGAGAAGTGATTCACAGCCCGAATTACGCTTGTACGACCATCGTTTGACTCCATTGCGGCTACATTTGGGTAATTCCTCGCTCCGTCGGTACATGCACGCGATCTATTAACTCAGATTAAAGTAAGTTTTCCAATTTTTTGTGACTGACACCAAATACTAGTTGAGAAGTGATTAGCAGTCGGATTTATTCATGTTGGACCATTATTTGGCTACATTTGGGTAATTAGTCGGACCGGAATCCGTTGCTCCGAGTCTTATCCTGCTCGGATATTATAAGAACTTTATCTAGATCCCCTTTATCGATTCCTTTCACCCACTTAAATACTTCTCTCATATCTCCCCGCACTCTTCGTCTTTCTAGGGAATGCAAGTTAAGTTTCTTTAACCTATCCTGATATGGAAGGTTTCTAAGCCCCTGAATCATTTTTGTCATTCTTCGCTGCACCGACTCTAGGGTAATCTTGTCAGTACTGTAGTGTATATTGTGAACTGTACCTAACCTATACAGAATTTTGTTTACAATGGAACTTTTAGGTTAAGGTTTAATTGTAATGGTCGGAGGGGGGTTGTTTTGAGGGTTGATATATAGGTAGAATGAGATGGGAGGTAGACCTTACTGTACTGAGATAGGTAATATATTATTGTGGTAATGATATCATAGGTTAGTCAGGGACATAAAGAAAGGTAGTAATAGTTATGTAATATTGATTTGTTTGTGTTTTAAAAGAATCTATCTTTTTTTAGTGTTGGACTGTGTTAACAAATAGTACTGGTCAAATTTAGGCGGTATTATTTTCTTGTAGCTCCGTTCATTCCTACCACTAATCTATTATCATATTCGAATAAGACGTCTAATTATAAGATAATTTTCATCTATTACATTACCGGCGGAAATGCATAATAACGGAGATAGCCCTTCCAAATTTTTTTCTATTTTCTTCCATTAACATCGCGTCATTATCGTCTGCCTCTCCTCCAACACTGCGTATCTCCTGCGTCCCCTTCATAAATCATCCTGCACATGCGTTGCTGTACACGTCATGCGGCCAATCAAAAGCCTTTTTTATTTTGAAACCAATTAAAATGTTTTTGGGTTTAATTTGCGGTTTTCTTGACCCAATCAGATTCGAGTATTCTTTTTGGTCTCATATTTTGAAATTCAAGTTCAGTTCCGACCATGGAAGTCTGTGATGGGTGTCACTTAAAGTATATGGAGCTGATTAGGAGTTTTTGGGGGAAAAAAGACGAAACTATAGCTTTTTTTCTATTGCATGGTGTTCTTCCAACCTCAGTAAAGTGTACTAAGAGCAAGACTGAATGTAAATATCGCTAAGACCAACATATGTGACGTGTAAGAATCCCAGAATGCAACGACGAACAAGAACCACGCCAATAAGGTAAAAAAAAATAGGTGATTCCATACATATGGTGAGAGTCAGTTAGGTTTGGTTTGGTTATTGCTTTTCTCGTGTTTTATTGTGTATTTCTTAGTCGTTTAGGCACTTTTTTTTCTCGGAAAACGTCAAACGAAAAAAAATCGCTAAAAAAAAACCCGGCTAATTTCCACCCAAAAGGAAGGTCATATTCGGTCTCAACACACAAATACACTAGAAAAATATATTTTTAGCTTGCTACAAGTGAGCGGAGCTACAAGAAAAATTTACCATTTAGGCTGATAATATTATTACTGCAAGTATGAACAAACTAAAGCTATCAATTAAAGGATACCTAGTTTACTTCTCCTGAGGCTCCTCATTATTTTCTTATAATTCTTATACCTGTATATGGTGCAGTATTAAAATTTTCACCATTTTGGTTTCACCTACATTGACTTTTACAAAGAAATGCACTGGTTTACTTGTTCCTCCCTGATAAGGTACAGCAGCAGTATGCCAAAAATGCACTCTTGGTTATTCTGTAGGTACTGCTACCTCATTGATGGACTGTGTTGTCAATGGTTAGGTTCGTCGGAATAAAGGCCATCTTGGTAACTATCATTTTAAAGTCTACCCACCATGCATGTGCATTAGGCATTGTCTTTTTGTGTATGGCTGCAGTTATGTATGAACCAAGCTATGTCACATACCCGGGAACAATGATTGTCACTTGTCATGACTCACAACTCTGTATTATAATCACATTCTCGTTGCCGATGTTCTGGTAGAGATTCAATTAACGAGGATGATTTATACGTCCATGGTGTGGGTTTTCTTGTTTATTGCACACAGTTAACCGCCAGAAATAGTGTCCAAAAAGAATAAGTACAGACACAAACTTTTTTATTAATTGAATACAAGCGTCCAACAAAATAGAATTGCGGGAAGGCATTTAACATATAAGGTGATATAAAAATGAATAGGTTGCATCATAGCATCCAATCCTACAGATAATATAAAACATTCCCCTCTAATGACAAACTAAGATATTTGAATATATTACAATTCCTTCCCCTTGACAAAAGATAAATTTTATAGGCTGGATAGTACACTCATAAATCTAGGCTATCTGGCGGAATGCTTCTACTTGTTTTAGGAGGGAGTACTCTACCTTTCTTGCTCCTGGAGTAGGACACACATCACTATTGTTTGCTGAAGTATGTACAAGGTCTTCAGCATGACTACTAGTAGCACCTTCAGGTGGAGGGTCACTTACATTTACAGCTGTAGGGCGTAACTGATCTATGAGGCGCTGGACCACCATATCACCAACTTGCACATGTTACCAACATGCTGATTAATATTTCCAGGCTGCCACTTATCTACATCATTATAAGATAATACAATGACTGGAGATGAGGTCCCCAAACTTCCCACATTACCTTGTTTCTCTAGCTGTTTCCAACCTTTTACACTCTGCTCAGCCTAAATATCAGGTAACATATAATCCATTTTATTTCTCAACTTCCTCCTCATCAAGAAATTTGAAGGTGTCTGACCAGTAGTGGCATGCTCAGTTGATCTGTACATTAACAAGTAATAACATTGCTGGGGGTAGCTCCTCTACATTTCATATTGTGTTTAAACAAAACATTCTGCTTCACTATTTGTTGCTGGATGGTAAGGTACTGATTTACTGTGATGAATTCCATTTATATCTAAAAATTCAGAAAACACACTTGTGATATCGCAGTAATCTTGTATTACATGGCCATAATACACGGAGGAGAGAGACACAACTTAATTCTGCGGGTTTTACTCAAGGGAAGCCGTTGGTTACAGTTACAGTATGATGTAAACAAACAAACAGAAAAAATGGACAATGTTGAACTACAGTACTTGTATAGCTAACTTACAGAGCTAAATTTCAAAATTGTTACATCCTTTCTCTTTTGACAAGCTAAAGAAACTAATAAAACCTGTTGATAATCAAAATAAGCTAGAATATCTCACTGTCATACCTCTATCTATGAGTAAATATTCTTTAAACATAAATGTGCATCAATAAATGAATATATGACATGCAAAACATGAGCATGCAATGTATCCTTACATCTATTTGGTTACAATATACCAGTCCTTAAACCTAGCTGGAAGCATTTTCCTGATCCACCTCACACCATAGCCCACATTTCCACCTGGACCTATTCCGCCACTCTCCGAGTCCTGTCTACTATGTGGTGGTGTACTCACATCTACATCAACCTCAGGCCCCGAGTCTAGCGTCAACCCTCTGTTAGCTGGAGCATGACCCGTCACATTTTTCCCCGGTCTCTGCTCATTATGTGGGTCCTTTTCGTTAGTATTTCGCAAGTGTTGTCTATTGCATGGTATTGTCCCGTCATTTGTCTCTACCTCATAAAATCTTTTATCCAACCTCCTGTTTACTGTCCCTTTCTTCCACACTTTGTTTCCAATAGAACTTGGTTTGAACCTTTGTAAAGGCCTGGGACTTACGGATAGAAATCCCTTACCAGACTAATCAGGTTCTTAATTAAGGAAAGTCAAGGACCATGGTTTTCTGAGGAATAACAAACAACCATTTGAGATTGACATCTCTTTACTATAAAAAGTATAACACAAAACTCTGACACCACTCAATAAACATCAAGTAACAATGGGAGTCAATCAATTAAGTCAGTCAACAGTTAATGGAGTCAAACAATTAATGGAAGCAAACAAAGGGAGCAAACAATTAATGGGAGTTAGCAATTAATAGAATCAAACAATTAATGGGAGTCAACAACTGATAGAATCAAACAATGAACAGATATTTCCTACAGCAGTGGCCCTGGGGGTAGGTTCTGGAACACGGTGATCCATTCTCAGGGTAGGGAAGCGTCCATTCAACTCCGCACTTGAGCCACATCTTGAAATGGCAGAACACCGGGGCCCAGACGGAATGAGATGAACTGACGGTCGTGGTATGTGGTAGTGGTAGATGACCAGAGAATTGACAGTCGATAAGTGAAGGTCTGGGGATACAGCCCACGAGTCCAGGACCTATGATGAGATCACAGCCAGAATTTGACGAACAGCGGGGTAGCTAGATAGTGACTGTATGGCGGCTGGGGTGAATCTGCCAGTGACCCAGATAGTTGCTGCCGTTCTCACCTCTGTCCAACCGCCCCAAGTGTCGTCCACACCAGCAAACAAGAGTTAGCAGCGGTAACGAGCAGGAAGATCATTTCCGCCCTTACAACCTTACCACATCTCCTTCATCTAATGGCTCAAGATCTTTGGCTGTTTGATTGTAGTACCATGCACTCTTAAAGTTTTTGAGTCTTCTTCTCAAGTGAAACATCAATTCCTTGTTGTTACAGAAGCTTAGACGACATCGGCAGCAATGTTCGGGTTCTTCCAAGATTCCGCTGAACTGGGCTTATTTCCATATCCTGTGTAGGGGTGTCCCTGTAATCCAGTGTGGTTAAGTATGGGTCACTTCCACTGCTCACTGCCTTTATAATCAGATTTTTGGCCGTCTTGACAGCCGATTCTGCCATTCCATTGGAGTGAGGATACTTGGGGCTGCTTGTCTTGTGCTGGAAATCAGTTATGTGCATAATCCCGAAACTCCTCACTTATGAACTGCGGTCCGTTATCACTGATAAGAACTGATAGTATCCCATACCTTGTAAAATGTGCTTTCAACTTCCAAATGACTGCATTAGTCTGTGTCGACTCCAGTACACCAACTAACCAAAAATTGCTGAAATAGTCCACAGTTACTAAAAAAGTTGTGATTCCTCAGTTTGAACAAGTCCACACCTTCCGTCTCCCAAGGCTGATCTACTATCTCTTGGGATATGAGAGTTTCCTTCTGCTGTGCATTGTTGAATCTTGCATATTTCACACTGAGAGATGTACTCTTTTATCTCCGCATTCATACTTGGCCAGTATGCACATTCTCTTGCTTGCCGAAGACAGCCTTCTATGCCAGTGTGTGATGAGTGTATTGCTTTCTTGATCTCTGCACGCAGATCATGAGGCACAACTATCCTGTCACCTTTGAATATCAGACCATTCTGTGCTGAAAATTCATCCCTCGAGCAAAAGTAAGATAATAGCTGGTTAGAAACATCATTCTTAGCTTCAGGCCACCCAGCGATTATGGTTTCTAAGAGCAAATTCATTGTCTCAGCACTTGCAGTTGCTTTTTTAATTTTCTCCAGACGCTTGTGTCTGAAAGGCAGGTAGGATACCATGTTTATGTCTTCAAACATTTGTCCTCCACTCGCTGCTAAATGTGTCCTTGGGAGAAAATCTGCAATGTGCATGTCCTTCCCAGGCAAATACTCTAATTCAATGTTGTACTGGTAAGCTTTGAGTAGCATCCCTGCAGCCGCTTAGACACTTGACTCATAAGTTTCCAGACGATAAATTGTAGAGGTTTGTGGTCACTAAGTACACTAGTCAGTCGTCCAAAAGTGTATTGATGACACTGTCGATCCAAACATAGCAGCTAACATCTCTCTTTCTATCTGTGCATATCTGGTCTCTGTAGGTGTCAATGCTCTGCTTGCATAGGAAATTGGTCCACCATCCTGCATCAAAGTAGCTCCTAAACCTGTCTGACTCGCATCACACTGAATGACAAGTGGTTTGCTTTGATCATAATAAGCTAAAACTGAAGATGTCACCAATTCTTTGACCTTGTCTAGGGCTTCCTCCTATACCCTTCCCCAATGCCATTCTGCATCTTTGTTTGCTAGTTGATGACCATATTTACCTACTTTGCCATAGAAAAGAAATCTCAGGCTTCCTTAGCTCAGTTTTTACAATTGTTGAGCCTAATTCCTTGACTCCTACATCTCTCTAGTAGTGTATGCACATTATTATCATGATCAATATTAGGTTGTTTATCACTATCACCTTTACCATAAGCCAATATGTCATCTACGACACATGACTTCTTTCAAACCTTCCAGTGCTACATTCAGCCTCTTCTGAAATATTTCACTACTTACAGCTAGACCAAATGGTAATCTCAACCACCTGTATCTACCTAATGGTGTTTGAAGTGTAGTGAGATAGCTTGACTGATCTTCTAAAATACAATGCCAGTATCTATTTTTTAGATCAAACTTTGAAAACACTCTAGCCTTTGACGGATCCGGCAATACATCATGAATAGCAGCAAGTGGGTGCATTACACTTTTTAGGTCTTTGTTTAATGCTTGTGGATTAATGCAAATCCTAATATCACCTGATTTCTTGCTCCCAACAACCATACGGCTTGCCCATTCTGTTGGTTTGTCTACTTTGGCTATAACTTTCATCCTTTCAAGCTCACAAGCTTCTTATGAATTTTCTGTTTGGTACTGATAGTCACCCGACATGATGGTATTGCTACTGGAGTTGGTGATGAATCTAGAGTTAACTTAACAAAACCAGGGAGTTTTCCTACTTCTTCTTAAAGAACATCACTAAAATCTGAGAATTCATCTTGAACTTTATGTACGTTCTCATAATTTACAGTAATCAAATTCATTTTCTTTGGTGTGCGCTTGCCCAAAATTGGCACAAAATCTTGTTCTACAACCATGAACTCGACTGGATATTTTTTCCTGTTTTTTCTCTTGGTGATGACAATTCTACACTTTCTGAATGGGCTTATTTTTGTTGAATTCCACATGAGCAACACTGTATCACAAGGTGCTACTTTCACATTGGGTTTAATATGGTGAGGAATTATATTTACACTTGCACCACATTCAACTTGGAACTTCACCTGCATGCTGCCTACCTCCATAGACATTGATTGCCTTGTCGTTGCTCCGTGCTGCAATCTTCGTAGCGAACTGGTCATCTGGATCCTTTGCATCTGCGTCCTCTTGAATACCTCTAACTGTGCTCTTTGCTGTTGCTCTACACTTGATTGTGAAGTGATAAATTTTGCCACACTTGCTACAGGTTTTGCCATTTGCTGGGCATACATCTTTCTTCCAGACGTGCTTACGACCACAGAACTTGCATCCTTCCAAGTTCAAGGGCTTGCTGTTGGTCGTGTTCTCACTGTGGTTCTTCACTTCACTCTTCTTCGTATGCTTCTTCCGAGTCACCTTGTTGACAGCTGCTGGACCCTTGTCTCGCAACTCCTCCATCTGCTTCTTTGATGCTTCATGGTCCACACATATTTTCAGAGCTGCACTAAACTGAGGTCCTCTTCTTTGAAGAACTTCTCAAGAAGGGAATCTTCTTGGCATCCTAATACTAGTTTGTCTCTCATTTCATATTCTCTCTGGTCACCGTACTCGCATTCCTTGCTTAGAATCTTGAGCTTTGTGATAAAATGAATTCAGAGGTCCTTCTGTTTGTTGTACACACTTTTGGAATTTATACCTGTCAGCCAACATATTCCTTCTTGGTGCAAAGTGTGCATCAAACTTGTCTCGTAAATTTTGCAACACTTTGGCTGGGTACCACTTGGTGTAGCGAACTCAAATGAATTGTATATATCAAACAACTCATCCCCTCCCATGTTTAACATAAGTGCAACCGTTTCCTCGTCAGACCTCTTCTTGAAGCCTGCAGCCAGTACATAGAGGTCAGATTTTTGCTTGAAGGTCTTTCATGCATGTTCAGTGTCACCTGTTAGGCATAACTTGCTGGGAACTGAGTGCTGAAGTACTCTTGTCCATCTCATTTATTTTTCTTGATGGACTAATAAAGGTCCTGTTCGGGGAAGGAACCAACACTAATAGGTGGCTTGTGACCTTGTGTGGAAATTGTGCTGTTGTGCTCTGGTTTCTTTCTCGAGGCCATCATCCGCTTCTTCCAAGCCTCTGGAGTGGCCGTCATCTTCACATCAACGCTTCATGCCCAACCTCTTAATAGTAGACAAAATTTGAGGCTTGGTTCTGATATTTCTAGCTTGTTCTGCATAGTGTAGAGTCTTGATAGTTTCATGCACATTAAAGTTGCCTGGGCTGACACAAGCAATCATCGCTGTGTAACTATTGCCACCCAAAGAGTCATTGAGGAGTCTTGTTAATACAGATTTCCTGTAAGGAACATAGCCAGCTGTAGGGTTACTGAGAGCAGCCAAGATCTTGCTGAGTGCCAGGAGACCTTTATTAATGTTGACCTCCTCAGTAAACTGCTGGCCAAGCATCTGTGTTTGACTGACACCTTCCGCTCCAGCCAGATTGACCAGCTTTAAGCACGAATGATGACAACCATTCTTAATGCGAGATATACAGTCTGCACGGAATGTTTAGTCGCGATAGGGCCGATGAACTAAGTTCTCGCAAAAATAAGATCATATGTTGTGAAGCCTGTCCTGGGATGCGAGATGTCAAAACGCTTGGTTTGTTGGCAAGTGCTGACATTTGGCAACTGAGAACACGTCACGGCTTGTAGTCAGTACGCCTCTGGCAGCTGTGCGGGGAATAGTTATTGTGCGGGTTCCCGCGCCATGTGGCCATGTTTTGTCTAGTTTAAGGTGCATTAACCCGACATAGTGGCCATCAGAGATGTCCAGGAGGGTTACTACAAGAGACGATATTGCAGCAGTGATTGCATTGTACAAAGCGAACCATGTACTGAGAGAAATATCTGCTCACACTGGTGTGGCATTACGAGTTGTTCAAAATCTTGTCAAGCGTTTCTGTGACCTTGGAGAGGACAAGTTACCAGCTCCATTACCTAAGTCTGGTAGGCCTAAATTATTGTCTCCATGGACACTTAAGGTTATTTCTCGACAAGTTCGGTCCAGCACTCGCAGCATGTGAAGTGAAAGAGAGAAACCCCCGCCTTTTGAGTCACGTCTCGTTACGTTGTGTTCAACAAGCCCTGCACAATGACCTGGGATTTAAGAGCTTTCGTGCCCGCCGTAAACCTCTGTTGACAAAGAGGCGGCAGGAAAATAGAGTGAAATTTTGCAAGAAATATGAAGTGTGGGATTTAGAGACATGGAGGAGTGAGTGTATTATGGTCGGATGAGGCTACATTTTCTGTGACTGGGAGTAATGGAGGGAGGGTGTACCCCCCCCCCCTCTCACTCAGACGCACACCTCCCACAGTACACTGTAAAGACTGTTAAGCACCCTGCCTCGCTTATGGTTTGGGCTTCCTTTACGTATTATGGTGTTGAACTAGTAATCCTCCCTAAGAACCAGATGATGAATCAGTACAACTATCTTGAACTGCTCAGTGATTTCTTACCTGAATCATTTGATAAAGCTAAGGCAAGCCTTTTCATGCAGGACGGTGCCCCATGCCACACTGCTAAAAGTGTCATACAGTGGCTCAGAGACTGTAAGGTACCTTTCCTTAATGACTGGCCTGGCAGTAGCCCAGATCTTAACCCAATAGAAAATATTTGGTCCATTGTTAAGCGTCGTCTGCGCGACTCTGACATCATCAATCCCGAAGCTAGAGGCAGCCATCAAGGATACCTGGGCTAACTTGCCAACTGACCTCTTGCAAAACCTTGCTGACAGTGTTCCTCAAAGGCTTAAAAGACTGTCTGAAGTGCAGAGGAAACACTACAAAGTATTAATTGAAGTGGTAAGTGTTATTTGACTTTATTTATATAACATAATCGTAAATATCAATATTTTTTCAGCACACTATCTAACATTCCGCGCAGACTGTATAATAGCATGTCGATTTCCCTGCTGTGGCTCCAACACTACGTAGGTGGCTACTCTTCTTCAAGCGTATAATTTAGGCTGAAAATATTTTTACTGCAAGTATGAACAAACTAAAGCTATCAATTAAAGGATACCTAGTTTACTTCTCCTGAGGCTCCTCATTATTTTCTTATAATTCTTATACCTGTATATGGTGCAATATTCAAATTTTCACCATTTTGGTTTCACCTACATTGACTTTTACAAAGAAATGCACTGGTTTACTTGTTCCTCCCTGATAAGGTACAGCAGCAGTATGCCAAAAATGCACTCTTGGTTATTCTGTAGGTACTGCTACCTCATTGATGGACTGTGTTGTCAATGGTTAGGTTCGTCGGAATAAAGGCCATCTTGGTAACTATCATTGTATAGTCTACCCACCATGCATGTGCTTTAGGCATTGACTTTTTGCGTATGGTTGCTATACTTGTATCCTGTGCCTATTGAAAAAATTTTCTTTTGTTAACGTTAGACCACATGAACCAACGGATACACCCCATTTCGTCACCACTAACAGACCGTTAGTCGCCTGTATTCGTGACAAATTGCAAGTTATTATTTTACACGGATAGAAATTACACATGTATACAGATGACTCGAGAATTATTGTGTAATTATTATACATGAATATTAATTCTTTAATAAAGAAAGCGATTAAGACATTGGTAAATAACCAAAATGCAGAACAAATGAAGGTGATTTCTTCTTCATTGATTTGCAATTACAACTGCAATAGTTGCCGAGCACATGCAAAAATTGTGCACAAGAAAAGCAAATCATGACAGTCTCTGGAAGCTGTGGGGTGAATATGAAGAAAAACTATCACCACTTCTAATTTCCTAAAAAATAAAAAAAAAATTTCATTGTCTTCTTCCAAGCTTGCATGAGTAATAACAATGTGTCGCATGAGATCAAACACCTTCAGTAATCAAGGCTTTATTCAACTCATAACTCCATGTACATCTGCAACAGAACAAAACCCAATTAGAACAAGAGAATATTTATTTATTTTTTATTTTTGTCTTGGTGAGATGCTTGCATGATACAATGTATTGTTATGCTTGAGCACAATTTTGTAAACTAGGTGTTATGATTATTTTCTATCCCAAGCAACAGTTTTTTGGGCAAAGTATGTTAAATTCTTGTGTATTAATTATGCAAGAATTTTCTGGAATGTATTGCCTTTGAAATGGTGATGGTAATGAACAAGGTGACGAAATGGGCACACTCTGAACCAACGTAACTATTAATCCAAATTGGTTGAGTAAATTTTCTGATGAAGCTAATTCTGTAATTGTGTTTAGAAACTAATTAATGAAATTTAATGTGAAGTTTATAAAATTTCTTAATTTAGTCATTTTAAAGTGCTTTTTAACTTGTAAATGAAGTTTGTTGCAATAACCACATTGCAATGGGTGCTCTGATTAGTTGGTGAGCACATTGATGAGGCTTCACTTTGTATCTTAACTGATGAATTACGAAGTTGTCACACCAGGCTATGGTCTGGTTTGGAGGTGTGATGAGTGTTTCCTCGCACAAACATGCCATTTCTTTATTGTAAATGGACTGATACAAAATGTTTTTTAATCTAGTAATACCTGTAGTCCTAAATTTTAAATGTATTGGCAAAAATTTTCCAGAAATGTTTAATTTCAGAAAATTCAAAGCATCTTGGTATTAACTTTAATGTACATAACCTGTGCAATTGCACCCAGCTTATAATAAGTTGACTACGGCACGCTCATCTTACTAAATTATAACTAACATTTGCCGTCAACATTTTCTTCTCAAATTGCCTCAGAAATTGCCGTTAGATAAACGACACATTAAGCTCTGGTTGGCTAGACAATTTATACAGTACTGTATTGCAAAATCATGCATGTTCATTTTAGATCCAGTACTACTGTACATACAATATATTGAATATGTATCTTCAAATTCAGATTAATGTTTTCCCTGTGTTAGTACTGTATAGTAATGTCTACCTAATAAGATGGACATAATTCTATAGCTGTACAGTACTTAAAAAACTAGAATACATTTTTAATCAATGAAACGTTAATCGAAATAGACATTGACTCAGTGTTGAAGTTTGCTAGTCCCTTACACTGATTAAGTTTGTTTTATTAAGCAACTTTTCCACAAATTACTGTTCATGATACCCATTCCTTCACCTTTATTTTATCTGTGCAAATTTAAAGGTGTTGATTATTGTGGTTTTGGTATAGTTACGGTTTGTTATTGCTAGTGCATGCGACTGCTTTCTTGCATTTTGAAGTATATGCTAGAAGTTCTGGTTATTAGAGATGCATGGAACCATAATGTTGAGTTTTGGCCAGAGCTGGAACTTGGGGTGTTACAGCTCTTAAAATTTTGTTAATGAAGTTCAGAAATCCTAGTATGGTGCAGCACTATGATGACATTGGTCTGTGTTCAAGTTTTAAAAGTTGTTTTGTCAAACTAAAGCTACAAATGTGAAGGTGTTATATAGAAATGTGTGTATTTGTCAGTGAGTGCCATTTCCTGTACATTACAGCAAGGTGAATGTCCATAATATAGTACTGTACTAGTAAGCTGAACTAAATAAAACAAAACCACCAAGTCAAGGAGGAACTTTATTTGAGTCATAACGAGTAAATAAAGTCAGTCATACGTCAATTTGTCATTGCAGTATTAATATATATATTTTTTTGACTGCACTGGTTGTTTGTAGAATTCCTTATACCATAGTGCATATATCACTAGTTTGTTAGTTGCATTTATTATATAGCATCCTGTTTTACATTTCTTGAATTGCTCAGGTAAGTTTTCACCCCCCCCCCCCCCCCTTGTTTATTATACACTGTATTGTATAAACAGGAGAGATAGTTGCCTAAATTTTATTGCTGTCTGTTCAAATCATAAAATTTTTAACCGAATATAACTTAATCCTGTAATTGCAGAGGACGAGAAGCCAATTAAGATGGGTGAAGGTGATGAAGAGACTGTGGTCAGGGTCCGTGGGTTACCGTGGTCAGCCACTGTGGAGGATGTTGTTAAATTTTTTGGTGAGTACAGTTTATACAACCTGTAAATTGTTGAATTAAAGGGACCTAGTGTTGAAAAAAGCAAGAATTTGTGTTAAGGATTTAATTCGATTTTTATGGTGAACAAACTAAAGGTTAAGGCAGGTGCTTTGAATAACTACTATTTCCCTCAGGATTGGATATATTTTCAATGTTATACATAGCATTGTATTATGTGTGTGTATGTATTTTCCGTATTTGTATTGTTAATTTAATTCTTAAAATACACGATAAAAAAGTATCTTGTCACTTTTTATGTGAAACGGTACGACACCACGTATGAAAGATTTTAAGAACCCCACCATTTTGGAAGATGCTTTTTTGGCTGTGTTGTCATGGAACAGTGTGATCATTAATTTAAATTTCCAGATGGTGTAAATATAAAGAACGGCCGAGATGGTGTTCACCTAACCCTTTCCCGTGAAGGCCGACCCAGTGGGGAGGCCTACGTCGAAGTGTCTTCGGAAGAGGACGTGACGTTGGCGGAGAAGAAACACAATCAACACATGGGCCGAAGATATATTGAAGGTGTGTTTATTTTGTTCTTGGGATTCTGAAACATCTGAATGGAAAAATGTTTTAAAAGAGCTGTGTGAAGTGTATGATCATTTAAATGACTGTCTTGCAATCTTTATCTTCCAGTGTTTAAAGCAAAGAAGTCAGAGATGGAGTGGGTTGTTAAAAGGGCTGGATTTGGTGCATCTGGTGGCGAAGACGACGGCTGTGTCCGCCTTCGTGGGCTGCCATTTGGGTGCTCAAAAGAAGAGATTGCACAGTTCTTCTCTGGTAAATTTTCTTTATTTTGTTGTTTGGTTTTGTAATTAAAGTTCATGAAAATATGGAAATAATAATATTTTTGAGTGAGCAATATCAGTTGTATAATGATTTAGTTCATTAGTCTAATAGTAGCTAAGAAGTTTATGCTTGTGAGAAAACTGGGGGATCATAGCAGTGGAATACTATAGGGTTGGGTAGACAGACTGAGTGTTTAGAATATAATTCATCTTTTTATGCGAATCCAGAATTATTCTGAACAAAGATTATTATATAAATACTTAGGATCAGAATTATTTTTTTTACTTGTCAGGAAGTACTTTACTGATTCATCTTAATGTACTGGGCTGTAAATGTTTGAATCCTTAACTTGATCGACATATTGTAATTTTAAATATTTTTTTAATTCAGCTGTTAAACTTGAGTATACTGTAAGTGTAGTATTTTGACTTAACATTAAACATGATTATTATGTGACTAAATTATTCAAGAAAAATTTTTGGGAATAAATTAACTAGTACAGTATATAGATAGTTAAGAGCTAATTTAATTAAAGATAAAATGGCTATTATAGTAAATACTTAACGATTACAAAAGTGATTCATTTAGGAAACTGATAAGTATTTGGCTTGGTGTTTCATGTTTGTTAATCCTTTGATCATGGGGAATTTTACATGTAGGTGTTTAGTTAAATGTCCAGGGTTAGTGGAATGATGTTTTGGGAATATATATATATACAGTACATATAGATTTAATGTTTTATGTTTGGATTTTGTACTCAGGGGAGGCATATTGTGTCCCATTAATTAGGGAAAGAAAGTTCCAGTTTGATCATAAGCTTAGTTTTTACTGTTTAAGTTTAAATCTGGTTATGAAGTCAGTATTTATATAAGTCCTATAATAATATAGTTGCTATTTTTTTCTTAACATTATTCTCTCTCAATGTCGCTGGGTAGGGTTGGAGATAGTTCCGAACGGGATAGCTCTGCCTACCGACTACCAGGGGCGGCATACGGGGGAGGCATACGTTCAGTTTATAAACAAAGAGGTCGCTGAAAAGTCCCTTGAGAAGCATAAGGAAAAAATAGCGCACAGGTGGGAAGGCAACGCTGCAAAGGAATGATGTTGCACTCAGGTTACCAGTATATACAGGATGTGGGGAGGTTTGTGGTCAAGTTTCATACTATCAGTACTTTACTTCCTGATTGTCCTTTGCCTTCTGAAATCAAAGGCACTAAAAAGTGATATCAGGTATATCTAGATTTGCTTGACAATGGTAGACATGGCAAGTGAAGGTTATGTCTGGTGAGTTTTAAATGAAATTTGAAGCAAATCTACCCAATAGCACCTGGAAGGGACGTAGCTGGCTACTGGTGGAGAGGCAGGGAGGGAGGGAGTTTCTTCCCAGGATGTTTTCCTTGCATTTACTGGCTCGGGTTTAGGGCCTTACCTATCAGTGAGAATAACAGGTTTGCATGATCTATTTAAATAAGAATATCAATAAAGGCAAGGAATATCCAATGTCCCCTTGGAGAATGGTACCCATTTTATTTGAATTTTATATGATGCCATGAAGCAAAGGATTTTGTTATTTTTTACTTTATTTTTGTTTTTGTTTATTTTTTATTAAAAGCATTAAATATAATATGCAGGGTAGCATTCTCTATCCCAGAAACCAAACCCCAGTTTACTTAAGTTGCTGAATAAGGGAGGACAGTTCAGGGTAGGAAATGGTACAGTTTCACATCCCAAGCAGTACTCCCAAAAACAGCCATTAGTGGGTAAGGGTCTGTCGTATTTTAGTTTAACTATTAATGGGACTTCCAGTTTCCTTCCAATTTCCGTTTTCAGTCAGTGCATGAAGGTAAGGAATCCTTAACATTAACTTTATAATGCTACATGAATATGGATTTTCTGACTTTATAGTAGAAGTTTGCTGAAGGAAGTCCCAAGATATTCTTGAGCTTGACTGTATGTTAGTTTATAAGAAAAGTCAAGAAGGGTACTTCAAGGTGAAGATGGCAGCAGAGAAGCAGTGAACCCCTGGTGGGCGGGAGGGCAAGCGGTGAGTCAGGTAGGCAGAGGAGGCAGTCGGGCGGTGGGCCTGGGCTGGAGCTGGTGGGCCGGGCTGGGCCACTGTTGGGCTGGCCGGGAAGGAGCGGGAGGAGACACTGGGCCGGGACACGGGCACGGGCTGGTGGGGCCGGGCCTGGGACTCGGACTATCCACACTGTCGGTAACGGTTACAAACTTTTTAGATTATGCAGTTGATTGATTAATAACATGTGTACATAAATTTGGAATTCATTCAGTCTTAAGATATTCAATTTGGTTTTACAAAGAAATATTCATAACCTTGAATTCACAGAAGTGGTGATGGAATATGGTGTGCTGTCAGTAGAACAAAGACAATATTTTTAAGTAAGATCAGAATATGAATTTGAACCAAACTCGTCTAGAATTTTACACCCTTAATAGAGGTACATATTCTGCTAGAGCAAATGTTTGTCCTTGCAGATGGTTCCCCCATACTGGAGGCATAAGTCTGCCTGGCTATTTTAATTTCCTGAGAAAGAGTTCCTTTTGGTACAATGGTTTGTTAACACCATAGCATCCACTGAAAGCTGTTATATTTGGCCTAACTCTAAAATGCCTTTGTTTTATGTATTAGACAAAACACCTCTGTTGATTCTCAAAAAAAAAAAAAAAAATCCATGTTTCATAGACTTTGCTTAGAATTTGGATTCTTGCTTTAGTTGGTCAAGAGAAGGCTCCCATCGAGTTGCCTGAGAAGATTTCAAGGTGAATTCATTTCCTTGTATTTCCCAACAGATACATCGAGATCTTCCGTAGTAACCTAGGAGAGGTGCGTGCTGCTATGAGCCCCAAGATGCGTGGACCTGGTGGTCCCATGGGTGGTTACAACAACAGACCTACTCCGTACGATTCGCGTGATCGGTTCGGAGGCATGAACCGTTACAGTCTGGGAGGACGTGGTCGAACTCGTAAGTTTACACCAGTGTTTTTATGATATTGTCTTCCTGTACTTTGACCAATTATTTATTCTTATGGTATGTTAACATATATGGTAGAACAGAATGCTTATATCTACTTAATCGATGTATATATATATATATATATATATATATATATATATATATATATATATATATATATATATATATATATATATATATATATATACAAAAAAACCAATTGGCTTACCTCTAGAGCAGTCCATTAGTAACATGATGTAGATTTCGCCTCTGAAGGTGGTTATAACGACTACGACGATGGCCCTGGATGGGGTGGATCTGGTGGCTACAATGATGGACCAAGCAGTTGGCTGAGTGGACGCGGCGGACGTGGTGGTGGTCCGGGCGGCCTCAAAGTAAACACAGTGTTTTTTAAGAGTAACTAAAATATGTCACTTATTGCATAAATATTTATTTAAGAACTGGATTTGGGGAGATACCGTATTAAATATTGTTGTGTTTTGTTTTAGGGCAACTTTGGTGGTGGCCGTGGAGGGAGTTGGAACAATGGTACTGGTCACTGTGTGCACATGAGAGGTCTTCCGTTCCGTGCGACCGAGATGGATATAGCTGATGTAAGTTTAGGCTTTACTTCATATATATATACACATGTATCATATACCTACCTAAATACAGTCATCATTAATGTGCTTTTTTATTTGTGCAAGGTTGAGATTGCAGAACATTTAATACCATGGGACCTTTGAAATTCTTAGTAAAATTGGGGGGAAAAATATGGGAGTTATCTTGGGTTGGGAGGTAGTTGTACTGGGCTGGCTCTCTATTATTCCAGGGCAAGAATTCTCACTAAGGAGTCTTGTCATTGATATCCATTGTGAGCGAGTAATATTGGTTTAACCATATCCTACTGGCTTAAAATAATAGCCCCTGGTTCTCAGATACCCCAGCCATAGATTTAAGTACTTTCCCAACCTCTTGTATGTGATGCCGGCCCTGTATGGCAGTCATGTGTTCCTTCCTTAATCTACCAAAAAGTTAAAAATGGGTAGTTTTTTTTATGGTGAATTTGTAATTGGCATCGGATTTAATACAAGGCTGATTATCAGGACAGTATTTTAGTGGCTATGCTTTTCTCTTCCACAGTTCTTCAGACCCCTCAACCCTGTCAATATCAACATCATCATGGATAGTTCTAATCGTCCCTCGGGTGAAGCAGATATTGAATTTGCAACACACGATGATGCTGTTAAGGCTATGTCCAAGGTGTGTGACCCACCATAATTTGGCTTTAGTATACAAAAAATAATCAACAAATAGCATTCTTGTATACAGTCATTAATCATGAAGGTACTCCACAACAAAAGTATAATGCACATGTTCATATCTTCTTTTGCAGGATAAGGCCAACATGCAGCACCGCTATATTGAGCTTTTCCTGAACTCCACCCCAGGTGGAAATATGGGTGGACCTGGTGGACCCATGGGAGGCCCAGTAGGCCCTATGGGTGGACCGGGCTCTGGTAACTTTGGAGGTGGCGGAGGCGGAAACTTCAGCGGTGGCAACATGGGCGGCGGGTTTGGTGGGGGATATGGGGGGGGCAGCCGTATGGGGGGAGGTAGGTACGTCGCATTCGCACCATTTACCGTAAGTAAGGAAACATGGGCATCTTAATGGATATGTGGATTTAGAGTGATTAGAAATTTTATTGCAGTTCATTTATTTGCCTGTCTTATTATTTTATGGAAAGAGTCAACCGGTGATATAGTAGCCTTTAATTGTAATTTTAAAAGGGATTTTTAATTTTGTGGTGTTACTGGATAATTGCATTAACTTAAAGATTTCAACTTTTTCTCAGGCTTGATGAACCCTTGGAGCTGACATCCAAGTAGATTATTTATTTTAGGAGAACTTGTTTAGGAGTAGGCTATGTAGGGTATATGAAAGTCAAGATAAATATAAAATGATGAAAGACTTCGCTACTTGGTAAGATTAGATGGCAGGATAAACCAGGGAGCTCATTTGTTCATGATGGTCTTGTTTATGTATTGGTTGTTCATTTATGTTTGAAGATGGTAAATGCATTTTTCTAATTTGAACTGCAGAATAAGTTTAAAGCAAAATTGGTCTGATATCTGTGTTAGTAATTAATAGAACAGTGGTGATAAATTCCTTGAAACTAATGTAGCCAAAGAATTCAGCAAGACTACTGGTTTTATCGGTGGTTCAAATGCCCATAATGTAATACAGTAAATGAAAAATTGAAACAAGTTAGCTGTTGTAGGCTTTAATATCTTATTTTTCATGCATAGTACTCATTTTCATTATCTTGTACAGTACATACAGTATAGGAGTTTTCAGGGTGTAGGAGTGACATAAACAGATAAATATATAATGGAGGAAATATAGAAATTGAATGTGGTGGGAATATGTTAGGGAATCTGCTGTTTATGTTTAGTACATTACATTGCACTATTATGCATTTACAATAGAAAATTTGGGCAAGAGTCATAACTGATCCATTCTTCTGGAGGACAAAGTCTTATTTGTTGTGGAGTATTTTGGTGGGGAGACGGTGAGGGCTGCTTGTGGGTGAAAAATTAAGAGGTTCAGGTTAATTGAGCTCTGCAGTGGATATGAAAAGTACAATACATATCACTTTTCAGTGGGTTAAATGTACAGGTCATCTCAACCCTTAACAATTGTGGTGGTGTGTAGGATTGACTGTTGTAATATAGTTATACTGAAGTGATTGAACATTGATGTACCAGAAATTGAAGGGAAACTTGGGTGGTTCACAATATTTTCTTCTGTCATTCCACAAACAAGTATATTAGAAGTAGAACCAGAAAAAATCAAATATGGCTGATATCAGTCATAGGTGTTAAAACTAATGTTTGTATTTTAAATAGTCACAAAATAAAAAATAAGAGGTACAATAACTCTAAGTATAATATTGTCGGGTAATTTATTAAAAGTATTTAACATTGTGAGTTGAGTACAAGTAGAATATGGTTCCTCTGATAGGGAGTTTATGGCCAGATCAGCCCCATGGACCAAAGATGCTAAAACCTTCCTAATTACTAGTGAGTGTGTAGTGGGGATTCTTAAAGTTCCTGTTCAGAAGGGGTGATTTTGAGAAGTCTTCAGGGGCGAAAAGCTGCACTTTACATTAATGTTGAAAAGTATGATTATCTCAACCTTCAATGTAGGCAATAACCAACCTCTTAACACCTCCGTTACGTTCACACTTCACACGAACCTTTACGTATGTGTTCATCCATTGTATATTCCTGGTATGTACGTACAGTACTTCCTTTCTGACAACTTGTATGTAGCTGTAAGGCAACTGATTCTGCCATAGTTCTCAATCTAGTCATTACATACCTCAACCAATCATCCTCACTGCTCTCCTCAAAATCAAATTGTTCCCTCCTCCTTACCATTGGGTTCCCTTAACATTTTTCCCATCCATCACTTCATTCTTGTTTCTCCTCATTCATCATCCTCTTAGTAGTTGTGTGTGTTTTCCAATTACAGTACATGTACTAGTATCAGGAAGAGAGTTATTTAATATGTAGGAATGTAATTAGAGTTTGTGAAGTGAAGGGGGTGGTCTGGTCTTTCTGAGAGTACAAGTGGTGTGTAAAAAAGAGTTGGTTAAATTGAGTACATACAGTATGCATAGGATTAACAGCTGTTAACTCTTTGGGGGGGGGGGGGGAGGATTCTGAACCAAATGTTTAAATGGGGAATAGAAAAGTAGATGAAACCGTAAAATACACAGATGGAAAGATTGTAAATTGTTGAAGATTGCAGATGGGAAATGGCCATGCCCACTTTTTTTTTCTATATACTTGTTCAAATAATTTGTATAATGGTTATTCAATTTTGAACTTTTCAATTTTCAAGGAGGATTAAAAGTACATTAATGATTGTCATTGAAGAACAAGATAAAACCTATTGTCAGTGTTGTTGTTCAATACAAGTGGTTCATTTAAAGAGCAAGGAATTTGTCATAGTTTGAGTTTGGAAAACCACCCAGAGTAAACATTTCCTTTACATTTGTTCAAAGGTTAGAATATGTAAAGTCATGATACATAGGCATCTAAATTGGACAAAAGTTATCTTCTTAATGGGGTATTATTATTTTGACTATGAATGTGACCTTCTCAGGTATTGATTTAGGTAGAGAGGTTTTTTAATATTGACTTTGTGGTAAAGGGTTCCTACAGTTTACCTTTAGAGTCGAATGTCAGTTTTTTTTTTTTTTTTTTTTTTTTTTTTTTTTTTTGTATGTTTCCATATTATGGTTAAATGATTTAAACTACAGATTATGCTTTGATATTATTACCAAATATATATTGCATCAAGATTTAAAAGATGAGAATATTTAGTGCATTATCATTAGTATGAAGTAGATAAGTCACTTGTGAGTATTCAGGTAAGAAGATAATGAATTATAAGAGAACCTGCATTTTCTTGTTACTAATAAATCTTTATTGTCTTTTCAGGTGGTAGTGGATACGGAAGTGGCATGGGTGGAGGCGGCGGAGGCTACAGCTCCCTAGATGAAGGACTGGGTAGTGGAATGGGCAGCGGCGGTGGTGGAGGAGGAGGAGGAATGGGCGGCGGTGGCAGCGGAATGGGTGGTGGTAGTGGAGGCGGAATGGGTGGTGGTAGTGGAGGCGGAATGGGTGGCGGCGGCGGCGGAATGGGTGGCAGCGGAATGGGCGGCGGAATAGGCAGTGGCATGGGAGGAGGAAGTATGGGTGGTGGTGGAGGAGGAGGAATAGGAGGCATGGGAAGCAGCCTTGGTGGAGGACTAGGTGGTGGTCTCTCCAGTAGTCTGAGTCGGGGAATGGGCAGTGGACTAGGCAGTGGATTGGGCAGTGGTATGGGAAGTGGCAGTGGAGGAGGACTGGGAGGTGGTAGCGGAGGAATGGGAGGCGGCGGCGGCAGCGGCTTCAGTAGCGGCTTCAACAACGGCTTCAACTCTAACAACGGGTTCGGCCCTGGCGACCAGATGTCGGGAAGCAACTACAACAGTTTCTGTTAAGAAACTTGAATCTCCTGGAAGGATACTTCACAGATGAGGGATGTACTTTCGAGTTTGATATGCAGTGAATAAAGACTATTCATAAAGTGAAATCATGTTTTGAGTTATGAAAGTGTTATTTTTTATTTTTTTGTTTAGATGTGACCTATGTGACTTTTCTCTAGAATGGTAGTTTGAGGACCTACACAAGAACGGTAGTGTGCTTTTGGAAAAAAAAAATACTATTTTGGCTACGTTATATGTGGCAAGTCATTGTAGTACATAATTATTATATTTATCTAGTTTACTGGTGTGCCCCTGTCATAAAAGTAGAAACAATTGTTGACTGGTACCTGTCCTGCTGTGAGCTAGAACAAGTATTATTTTTCATGTGATTAAATATCTGGTTTGACATTCCATTTGAAAAGATGTTTGATGAATAAACCATAAATTGTGACAGATGGGACAAATACAAATGTAATTTTAGATTTACTTTTAAGGCGTCAATAAACAACCTTATCCTACATGTGTTTCGATTTATTCCTTTATGAATTTGACTTGGGTAATGAGATCCTTAAAGGATATAGTAAAATAAAACAATGGTCATACAGTATGGTGACAATGAGAATGAATAAATGAACCAAAAAAGTTCCATGGACAAGTAGAATAAAAGCAAAGTGCAACCACAAGAAATACGTAATACGGGAATCAGGAACTATTTAAGGTAATATGCAGCACCTTTGAAGTATAGTAGAACTATTAGATGAGTTACGCAATGTGAAATCTAATTGTAAAGTGACGAAATAATGTTGGGCGTTGTTATCGCTCTGCCGTTACCCATAATGCATTGCGATATTGTCAGCCATATTGGATCACGGCGGACGATGGCTGGCTGAATTAATCCCTTAAATCTGTGAACATCGTCGGTCTGCAGTGCGATTTACCTATATAGAATTGTTGGTAGATATTTTGGACATATTTCAAGAGAAAGAAGATCAATATAGCACCAAGGAATTATCATCATGAGCTTCCTCTTGTAAGTCCACCTACGGTTTGTTATGGTCGATCAGCTGATTCAGGGGGAATGTTGGTGAACGGAATAGATGTTTTCCTATATATAGAAATAAATAACTCTGTCCTCCAAACATGTTAAGATTTTGAAGTCTAAATGCTATTTACAATCAACTCTGATAATTTGGTTACTAAATGCCGTGTTGAAGTATGCGGGCTGTTAATAATGGAAGAACGGAAACCTTGTCAACATCCGAGATAACCATGAATTTAGGAATTTACTCAGATTGTGTCACATTTGGTGGGTTTCTAGAGATGAAAGTTGATATTCGTTTGATAGACATCTAAGGATTGATTTATTAGCCAATTCCAGGCAAGGCATTATGCACCATTAAAGTTTCCTATTAGGGTCATTGTATACTGCAGAGAAAAACATGAGGGAATGTTAGTCAGTCTACAGGTTTTGTATATACCGGTATGTGCAGGACGGTTCACCATTTAATTCATCAATTGTCACATAGATTCACAACAATTTGCAGTTTTTTCGCCTTGTTGCAGTAAATTCCTTTGGGGAGACACTTGTTTTTAGTTCACTGTAAATACTGTATAAAGAACAAAAGCATTCTAGGGACAAAATAGTGAATTTAAATAAAGCTTGTCATGTAATACTTGCACATATTGTCTGAAAGTATATTCATGCAGTGTAGAGTGAATGTACTACCTGGTACTGTACACTGTACTGTGTAGTTGTCAAGCATCAGTAGCTTAGGTGTCCTTTAGTCTTGCTTCTGTAATATATTTTTGTTCCTCTGTAACTTTTATTCTCATTAAAGTTTGGTTTAATGCATAGATTGAAAATTCGGTTGGGAAGCAAGAAAGGGTCATTTTTGTATTTATATAAGAAAATAAAATAGTGGTTAGCTTTAGGGTGCAACTAGGAAGTGGTCTCCCTAGAGGCTGAACCCATGACTGTTACTACAGATACAAGGGAAGACAATGCACATTACAGTACAGTATACCCAGATGAGTATCAAACCCAAGTCACAGTTTTGACAGACAAGCACGCTACTGTTATACCACAGACACACAATGATGTTGCTTTTAGTAGGCGTCAACCACCGAGCTGTGTGAGCAATGTATACTTGATGCAGGATTGGTCCTGCTGGAAGCTTGGAGGCCATGGTCAAATTGCCACCTTTTAAAGTAATTTTTTTTATGTTCCCTATTAGATGCTAGTTTAATTGATATATCATTTTACCACTATGTTGTCCAGTGCAATCTATTGTTAAGCTGTTAATAAGGCTGTGGGCCTAAAACATCCATATATTACACCATATGTGAAATGGATTTTGTTTTTATACCGTAAAGGATAAGGAAATGGATACCTTCTTATTTCACTCAGGTGGGAAGGAGCCACTTTTGGGAATTTTTTATAGAAGAAAATTTGTTTCTTACCTCATGGATAGAAAGAAATAGTGGAGGAATTACAAAATTCCTATTGTTGGTTTTCCCTTTGTTTTTGTTAACTACTTATGTACAGGATCCCCTCTGTGTTGAATGAAGTCACCTGGCATTAACCAAATAAAAATTAAAGGTGACTTCCCTGTAGTGAAGGTGTTAAGGGTGATTACAGTGCCATGTTTGTCTACTTCCTTCTATTCACAAAAAAAAGACTAACCAACCAACCTAAGTACCTATTGTAACCTAAAATAGATAACACAATCAAATATTTCAATCCTAGGAAGTAAGGTCAGGTCAGGTAAGGTAGATCTAGTTGGTGTATCTTATCAAAAAATATAATTTATGTGGCTGTGGGAGAAAAGTCTACACTGTTTTGACATGAAACGCCACTTAGGCAAAAGTCACCGAACTATTAATACGAAAATTGCCGTAAATCCTTGTTGTTTTTGGGTATACAATTTTAGTAATGTTATTGCTGTACAGTAGCTATTATGTAAGTAATATAAGCTGCTACCATTTAACATAAGTGTTAATGTCTATGAAGCAGTGTTTATCTCTTTCACCACGGATAAACAAGTAATGGCAGCTTCTCTGATAGCTCCTTCCATTGTGGAGAAGTGTGTTGAGAATGACAAAATTGGAAAACCAAAAGTAGGAAAGTTGCAATTCCTTCACTCGTTTCTTTCTATTCACGAGGTAAAAATACAAGTTTGATTCTGTAGAGATTATTCCAGAGTCCGAGATCTCAGAAGTTATTGTTTCAATTAAAAATGAAATTTGGTGTGAAAGAAAGAAAATATGGATTATATATTGGGACAGTGCTTGAAGATTAGGCCCCAGCTTATATTACCTGATTAAACACCCTAATGGGGGGATTAAATAACATTAGATTAGTTTAGGTTAGAGTGAGGGTGGTTAATCCTAAGATTTGTGGTGTAATGGTTTACATGCTCGCCTCACAAGCGAGTAGACCCGGGCAGGGTGAAACTATGGGCAAGTTTCTTTATTCCATTTGCCTCTGTCTACCTAGCAGTATTGCACTGTATTGGAATTGGCAATTTGTCTAGTCTCCTCAGATCATTTTTTGCCACTGGGTCATACTGCTTGTTAACTTGGGATATGGTTTTTGTGTTAGCAACAGGTTTTGCATCTAAGGCCTAAATAAATTCACGCCCAGGTAGCCATGGGGCCAGCCAGTTTCAAACATGAGGGGCAACCATTATTATTATATTATAATCTTAAGGTGAAGTAAACTGAGGTGTCTAATCTTCATGTAACTGAGAAAAAATAAACAAGTACACTACTGTATAAAGTTATAAAAACTACAGTATGAACAGTACATAGAGTTTTCGTACAAAGTGCCGCCTTTGAGGGAGAATGTGGCCAAACCATTAATGATCAGAGGGAACTTGAACTAACCACAGTTAATGATCTTAAGAGTGATTATTAAACTGGTTAGGTTGGTACACTGTAAGGTTGGGTCAAACTGTCTACCTACAGTAATGATTTTACCCTGCAGTTTGCCTGAGTGATCATAGCTCATAAGGTGGTGATCAGTAGCAAAGAGGATAAAGTAAAGTTTAGCTTTTTCTCCAACTGAATTAGTATTCTATAAATTAAAACTAAAATTTACAAGATCATATAAAAAACCAGGAAATAAGAATACTGTATGTCTGTCTTTGTAACCTATAGGAAAAATGATACACAAAGTTGCTGTAGGATGGTTAGGGAGTTAAAATTTAGAAATAATTTTAATGTGTTTATAAGGCTACTGGTACAGATATCCTCAGCTTCACTGTTCCTGTTAGAGCTGAGATGTATGGTATATTGAGCTCTGTAGGGAAAGGAGAACATCAGCAGATTTAAATGTTGTTATAATGTATACCATACTGTATATAACTAATGGTCATATTTCCACACCCAGTTCAAACATGAATTAGAACATTCCCCCCCCCCCCCCTCCCCCTCTCTTTCTCTCTCTTACTCTCTTTTTACACACACACACTTTTTCTGTCTCATTTACAGTATTGTACTTGGTAAGAATCTCTCACTCTTTTTCACCTGTCTGTCTGTCCATCTGTCTGTCTGTCTGTCACCCTCTCACCCTCTCATCTGTCTTTCTTGGTCTGTTTATCCAGTTACACTAAAACACAACAGTAGAAGAGGATTGTGGCAGCATACTCAGTTAGGATGGTACTGTACTACTGAACACGTGCTGTACACCGTAGTTGGCGGAGACACAGCATGCCTGGGATGCCTCACAGTTTCAGGGCATTGGTTGTGTCCTTTCTTTGTTTGGTATTCAACAACATTGACTTTAAGAGTACTGTACTGTTCTTTTTTATTATTATTTTTGTTTGTGTCTGCAGATCACCTGAAAATTAGACACCACCAGTTTATTCCACCTGATGATGAAACACCCTAGCCTAACCTAACCTACCCTATATATATTATCCTACTTTAATCTACCCAATCATAACCTACTTTAACTTATCCTAATCTAACTTTCCCTCCTTAACTAACCCGGCCTAACCTGAATTCAAATCTATCCTAATCCTTCTGGTAGCAATAAACTTGGATGTCTAACCTTCAGGTGATCCTTGCATTCTCTCTCTCTCTTATTTTTTTAGACATTTAGCTTTATCATGTTACTTTGTCTTTTGTGCTGTACCTTGAAGAAGAAAGTGACAGCAACACACAAAAGCAATGTAGTGTACTGTACTGTGCAGAATAATGAGAGTTTTGTTGTCCAGTAGTATTTCTGAAGTAGGGGCATACTTTTGTTTAATTTTTTATACTCTACCAATGATTTGTTCTGATTATTACAGTATTGAGGTGTCCACTTTAAGTAATTATTCAAGTGTTTTTGGTCATCAGTTTATATTCCTACTGATTTTTAGGTTCCATTTTATTGCACTTCCAAAAATATAGTATGTGTACAGTAATCATTTTGAGTTATTGAAGGAGAAAATACACCAGTTTAAGGAACTATTGAGTGAGATTTAACAGTGCTACAAGATTGTATTTAATTATAAAACAGTACAGTACAGTACTATAGGGGAGTTATTGTTTTTATATAAATTGATAATTGAAGTTATGAAACACTGGTACTGTATACTGCAGGTGCAAAGGAAATACTGTACTGTAAACTACACTGTAAGAATCCCAAAACTTAGTATTCTGCGCAAAAGGTCTGGAGACAGTAAGCATACCTTGAGTGCTACATTCACTGGGCTACCACGTTGGGCCAAGTATGTTGTCAGTTGAAATTTGGTTGTAGCTGAGGATAGTTGTGCTGCTCAGAGCTACCAGTACAGTATAGTACTGAGGTCCAGTTTTTTGAAATGTTCGTTTTGTGGGGAATTACTCATAAACTCAACCGACGGGGAAGTAGGAGAATTATAGTGACCATAACACCAATTGGGTCAGAAAGGTATGTTGATTCCAAAGATTATTCTGTGTTCTTAAATACTGCATCATTCACATTATTTCAGAAAATATAGAACCGGTCATGTTATGTAAAAAAAAAAGTGGGTAATTGTGACAGCTGATGTTTGTGGGTTTTTTTTGTTTGTTTTTTTATATACAGTACCCTACAGTATTTCCTGTTTGTTTGTTTTTAAGGTCAGGTATGCCATATATGTTGAGGAAGAACATTGAGTCTGGTTGAATACTAAGAGTGGCACAGTATTATCATCTCTTGAGTTTAGTTGGGTAAAAAATTGTATTGAAAAAAATACCATTATCTAGCTTCATCTAGTGTTTTGCTACCACAAATACTGAAGTTCTTGATCTTTAGAAACGAAGTGAAGATCTGAATACTCTATCTTATAATAATATTTGTTTCTTATATGTTAAAAAAATATATATACGTATAATAAAAATTTAACTAATACAGTCCAGTACTTCTTGAAAAATATTATTGTTTCTGATCTCGTGAAGTTTTCCTTTTCATAATTTTAATTTATAAATCTTAGGGTAAAAACAGGGGTTGAGGGAGTATAAAATGGAGAAGTATGTGAACTATGCATCAAAACACAAATACTCCTGTAGCAGTGCCAAGTGTCAACCATTCTTGTCTCATGCTTTCCTGGTTGAAAAGCTGATAATTTTAGAAGAGACTTGTGTTACTTCACTTGATTGTTTTTAAGCAGGTTTTCCCCCCTGGTTTACCTTTTAATCTTTCTAGACTTTCATATGTACTGTACACTGCATACCTGCATTGTCTATACATATACATGGTGAACTGTACACCTACACCTGCACTCTCTATACACATGATTAACTGTACATACTGTATCTGCATTGTTTAGACACATGCTGAACTGTACACCAGTAGAATATTATGTACGTACAGTACTGTACTGGATATAATGTAAACTTGTACAGAGTATGATGATTTTAGTGAACATATACTGTACAGTACTATACATTATTATTATTATTATTATTGTTTTTATTATTATTGAGTTTTGGGGCTAATAAGTATGTTATTACAGCAATAACTTGCACAGTTGAAGAATCTGTGATAAGACAGTTTATTATTTTTGTCGTAATAATACAGGAGCACACAGCTGCTGGCCAAAATGCTGTACTGTGCAAAGTGTCAGCTGTTATATACAGTACTGTACAGTATTATAATTACTGTACAGTAATAATGTGGCATGATATGTTAAGTTTTTGCACAATGCCTCAGCAGTGTCGAGCAAAGTCCACTCATATCTCCTGGTGTTATCATCTGCCCCCCCCAATACACCTGTAAGTTTAATAAGACTTCACTGTATAGAACAGTATACTGTACTGTAGTATGTTATGTTATGACATAAGATTGATTGTTTGTGATCTTTTTTAAATATCATTACATTACTGTATTACCGTACAATCTTTGGGTGTATTTTTTATAGAAAAGTAAGTTGCAATTTGCAGTAAGGGGAACTTTCTACATATGCAAACAGGTGTGTGCCCAATATAGCTTGTGCACATGAGGTTGTATATGGCAGGTAAGAGTGAATTAATGTGTAAATTTATCACTAGAAACATAGTTTTACAGCAGACTTTTTAGTTTCACATCATCAAGGTATATCTCAATACAGTACATTACTGTATAGTAAGTAAGTAGGTGAAGTATGCTTCATACTTAATTCCATAGTTGTCACTTAATGTAATATTTTATGTTAACAACTAATACTTTTAAGGATTTCTTATTGTTTCAGCACTCTGGATTATCATGAGCAGGAACACCATATGAACATCATATAGGTTCATTGAAAGCATCAGGCTTATGCTTTCATTATTTTCTTTACAGGCAACATTGATTATCTTGATGTTCCCTCTTAATGTTGGTAATGTTGGTACAGTAAAGTGTTGGTGAGCTGTTACCATGTCTAGTGACGATTTTGATTATGACGAGTAAGTACTACTCCCAGTCCTCCAGTAATGTCTAGCTGGACGCAGCCAGGTTGTTTGGTCTCGACTGCTGTATGCCCGTCATGACTTGGGTCTAAGGGATGATACATTCTAACTGTAAAATTGTGTCTGTTTTTAAGATAGTGCATAAGCTCTTATGACTTGTAACTATGGTACACTATCTTTATCAGTAGTGCAGAATGTAAACAATAACTTGTAAATTAACAGATATGAAAGTATATTAATGTTTATTTGGTTATGACATGTTGGTAGGAAATATAACTATCGATTTCATGATATTTTGTCATAATGTTCCGTAAACACAGTCACTGTATTCAAGAACTAATTGTATCTCAGACTGTTAATTCCCTTATACCCAAGTTACTAAAAAACCAGGCTTACTCTGAGCACCCTCGACCGCAAGCTTAGGAGGACGCTACTACCCTGTATGCGTTATTTATGTTCGTATCACCTGCGCAGACAGTCTTTTGCACCCTGATATCACCATTGAGACTAAACATCTCTGATTATAAAATATGAAATGAAGAAGGGTATGGACTCTACTATTGTACTTAGGGTTGTTATGTTTTATTTTGAGAAACTGTCCACCGAATATCACTAGCTCTCTGTGGTAATAACAAAGACTTGAAATTTTGCCTCTAAAATAGTTTCTATTGTACAGTACTTTTTTAATATAAGAATTTGATCTATAATCCATCTAGTGACCTTATGCCCTGTTATCGAGCACTTGGTGATATATTGGAGAGGAGTTTCTTCTGTTCTGTCTCTCTGTTCTTATCAAGTTGCTCTTGCAGGATTTTATGTGATAAAATGCTGCAATAACTACTCTACTATCTGTCGGTGGAGGGCAAGCCTGGGAGTTTGTAGGAGTCATACAGTTGTTTCTGGTTGGAGGGATGAAGGTTTTTAAGTGTCGATAAAACACTTTAATGATTGTACAGTACATTTTTTTTTATTTACCTGGTAATTGAAGTTTAGATATAAATTCTTTTGTAGATGTTACTCATATATTGTTATACTCTATATGACTTTTAGCTGAATTGCAGTAAGTATTTCTGAATGGTTAGCTCGGCATTAATTATTTAACTAGATAATATATATTTTTAAAACAGGCAACATTCATATCTTTAAACAGGTAACATAATCTTTAAACAGGCAGCATTCATATCTTTAAACAGGCAACATTCATAATCTTTAAACAGGCAACCTTCATAATCTTTAAACAGGCAACATTCATAATCTTTAAACAGGCAACATTCGTAATCTTTAAACAGGCAACATTCATAATCTTTAAACAGGCAACATTCATAATCTTTAAACAGGCAACATTCATAATCTTTAAACAGGCAACATTCATAATCTTTAAACAGGCAACATTCATAATCTTTAAACAGGCAACATTCGTAATCTTTAAACAGGCAACATTCATAATCTTTAAACAGGCAACATTCATAATCTTTAAACAGGCAACATTCATAATCTTTAAACAGGCAACATTCGTATCTTTAAACAGGCAACATTCATAATCTTTAATCAGGCAACATTCATAATCTTTAAACAGGCAACATTCATAATCTTTAAACAGGCAACATTCGTAATCTTTAAACAGGCAACATTCATAATCTTTAAACAGGCAACATTCATAATCTTTAAACAGGCAACATTCATAATCTTTAAACAGGCAACATTCATAATCTTTAAACAGGCAACATTCATAATCTTTAAACAGGCAACATTCGTATCTTTAAACAGGCAACATTCATAATCTTTAATCAGGCAACATTCATAATCTTTAAACAGGCAACATTCATAATCTTTAATCAGGCAACATTCATAATCTTTAATCAGGCAACATTCACATTGTTTAAATCTTTGCTTGCTGCATAAAGTAAGAGCCGCTACACATTACATGCAGTACATATAAAAAAAGGTCACATTAGTTTCTTCAATAGCAGTTAGTAATTGGCACATGTTTCATAATTACACCGGTCTTGATATACGGTAGTGTAATTTTAAGTTGCTAATGAGTTAGAAATACAGTAAATTGGTTGAAAAAAGAAGAAAAGTTTTGTATATATATATACTGTATATATATATATATATATATATATATATATATATATATATATATATATATACTGTATATATATATATATATATATATATATATATATATATATATATATATATATATATATATATATATATTTTTTTTTTTTTTTTTTTTTTTTTTTTTTTTATAGATTTTAAAGGCTGTGTCGCTTAATATGTCAGCCAGTCATCTTGAAGGAAATTTAAGTTCACATTAGTCTTTGAAAATGTTTAGCATATATTTTAAGCGCTTGCATCAATGACTCAAGAATGTGCTGGTACATTTAGGTATACCTGTACTGTACACTACAATTTCAACTTAGCTGTATATAGGATGGAAAAATGCCATTACTGCACCATCCTGTGATAAGGAATGACATTGGTATCTCCTATTGTGTATTATTCTTGAAGGCTAAGTGGACAAAATTCTTCTGTTGTGATGTAAAGTATTTTTTATGATTTCATTCTATATGGTAGTGGCATTCATTATACAGTACAGTACTGTACATGTATTGTAAATTAGAGTGTTGGAACACTTTAATCTTTTCATTTTCAACCCTTTCTTCAAAGCTGGAGCTGTGAGAGAAATGGCTGTAATTTATGGGTGAGGTACTTTTGGTACTGTACATAGATTTTGTACAGCTCTACTTAGTGAAGGATGATATGATGTTTTAGATTCATTGACTAGTGAATCAGTGAATGGTAAGATTCCCAACTGTAATAACTCCTAGTTATATTGGCTGTATTTAAGGGGCACTGACTTATGGATCTATTTATTTTTATGATGAGTAATGCCTCTCCTGTTGACCCAGTGAGGGCTCTCCATTTACCTAAAACCTCTCCATGAAAGATTTTTTTCACACTGAGTATCCCAGCAAATCATTTATATACAGTACTTCTGATAGTTCCGTAAAGGCCTTTGGATTTCCCTTTAAAATGAGAGGAAAACATTGTAACTGGAAGAGTTTTTTCTTCATTTTGAAAGTTAAGACTTACTGAAGATCCGAGTGAATTGGTAAGCATCCTCTACAGTACATCAGTGAAGGTGGATAATGTACCCAATCAAGGTTTGGTCTTTCTTGTTGGATAGTATTCATTCTATACTTGTTATCAGCAATAGAATTAAAAAGCCATTGCAGATTAAGAATAACTATAACCTGTCAAAGCATTGGGAACATGGAGAAATCTGGACACAGAGTGATACAGTATATGAACAATGCAATTTAGAGCTTGTAGTCCTCATTCTGGGAGAACTACTGTATTACCATGAGCAAATTAAGTGCCTTTCAGATGCAAAATTTTTGAGAACCATTGATCCAGGGCTTACAATCCCATCGTTGCATATCTAACATAATATCGTGGATGGAATTAAATGATTATGATGAGGTTCACTATAATGTCATCAGTGTCTTACGAAATTGTTGGATGAAGTGTTTGATATATTTTATAGTCTGAGGTTTTAAGTATTTAAGAGCAAGTTAAATGATAGAGTACCATGTAGCTCTAAACAGGGTCTAATAATAATTGTACAGTACACATTACTGTATTCCCTTGCTGGAAGAATCAAGAGCTTAGAAAATTACATACTGTACAGTACATACATAAAGAACAATCGAACATTCCAAAACATAGGATGTCAATCACACACACACAAAAAGGCAGAAAAATGTTTATTTCCTCAGTAAAACTGCAATAACCCAGCCTTGCCTGCATATACATCAGGAATAACCAACAAAAATAACTGAATGATCACTACTCAGTTAATTACAAATAGGAGTTTATGAACTTGGATGAAGCAATTGTATGCCTTGAGGGGATGTCAAGCCAGCACACAGTGGAAGGGGTTAAAGAGACCACAGATCAGCACGTATCGTGATCACTCGGATAAACTGGCACTTCCATAATCATTGTTTAGGACTCAGTAACCAGAATATGTTGTACTAAGAACTCTTTCAAATTACCATAACTTTAGGTAAAGATGATATAAGAAAGAACATGTAATTTTGAATATTGATGATTATAAAGATTTTGCATAACTGGGTCCTGAATAAAATATTATGGTATGGGTTTGGAAGCCTGTTTTTTGGTGATTGGGTTCTTTGAATGGTAATTGAAAATTTTATATTGTTTATATATATGATACACTCAGTGGAGGTGATATGTGCATGGCCATGGATTTTGTTTTTGTAGTTGTCTATGCATGTAATGTAACTTGAAGAAATTTTTTATACAGTATTCAATGCCTTATAAGTATCAGGTATGTCTAGTATTCCATTTATGATGTTAATTCAGTTCAGGACATAATGTACAATTTTGGAGTTTAGTTTTCTTGTCTTAGCTGTGTGATCAGTTGTCGTACACACTGCCTTCATAAATCATTTAGTCTCGGGTAGAAAATGGCTCTGCTTTGGTTAACCTTTGGAACCACTACAGTGGGAAAGGAAAGTACCACTGCAGTTGAAATAGATTTTTTATTTTCTTCATCATTAATTATATACTCTCCCACCAGTCATCACCTTTAGTGTAGAGGAACTTAAGTGCAGCTGAGGAAAGTTAGGTCGTAGTAAAGGCAAAATTTGCTAAGTGCAATAATCTTGATGAACACCTTGAAAGAAAATAGGAACACCCTCCCCACACCCTCCAATTTCATACACAACCTTCCCTTGCCCTCCAATTTCATACACAATCTTTCCTTGCCCTTAGTTTCATACACAACCCTCCCTTGTCCTTTAGTTTCATACACAACTCTCCCTTGCCCATCAGTTTCATACACAACCCTCCCTTGCCCTCCAATTTCATACACAATCTTCCCTTGCCCTTAGTTTCATACACAACCCTCCCTTGCCCTTCAGTTTCGTACACAACCTTCCCTTGCCCTTCAGTTTCATACACAACCCTCCCTTGCCCTTTAGTTTCATACACATTCACAATATCTCCATAACTAAGAGAAGGATCAGTCATATTGTCACACTCATTTATTCAGCATTTTTTATCACAGAGACTATATAGATTTTAGAGTTGAATATTCATGTTTACATTTGAATTTGCAAGGGAAAATTGTTTTACTTTTTAAAATCAATCTACTTTATTTTCAGTTCCTTATTATTTTATCATTATTTTCATATTGTATAAATTAAAATTTCTGTAATGATATTTTTTACCATGTGATTATTGACTAATGGATGGGTCACCGTGCCTCACAGCGGAAGCCGAGCGAGCAAGACATTCAAGCCAAAGAAGCACATCCCAGAGGGCACACACCAGTATGACTTGATGAAACATGCAGCTGCCACACTTGGCTCTGGGAACCTTCGCTCAGCAGTGATGCTGCCAGAGGGAGAGGACCTCAACGAGTGGGTGGCAGTCAACAGTAAGTGGAGGCAGAAAGTTGTGACTATTTCCTCAAACATTGGGAATATGGGATTTTTGTTTACTGTTTTTAGGGGAATTTTGGAGAGGATTAATGAGTAATTTTCATGTACTGAATAGGTATTAATGTTTTTTTTTTATTCTTTTAAGCAAAATAATTCACTACCATTATTTTATGATAATTTTCCACACTTGTGTAGGTTAGCCAGAATTACCTGGGGGTAGCATTCCATACTGTGCCGTGTCTTGCAGCTTTTCTTGTTGGGTTCTTATCTCTAAGATAATATAATACAACCTATCCCCATCTCACTCTTGGCCTATCCCTGTCTCTCCTCCCCTCCACATTCTGACTCATGCTTATCTTGACCCAGTTGACATCCTCATTCTCTACTCACCCAAACATTCTCATCCATCCTCTAGGCAAACCCTTGTCAGTGCAGTATTCTCAATACCCAGCCTCCCCCATAACACTAAACAGGGTTTCTAATCTAAATCACATTACACATCCTTCTTTAGCATGCTCAAGCTTATGTATGTCATCCTCTTTAGCTGCCCTTGTCTTGCTGCCCCACAACACTTCTCACATTGGTTACATATATCAATCTTTTTTACATGAAGGGAAGGTACTGCAATGGTTTTAGTACTACAGATACCAGGTTTATATCAAGTTATACCTATCTGTCAGCATGATATCTAATGAGTACTGTACAGTGTTGCCTTATTTCTTAATGCTGTACTGTACTGAGGCAGAATGTAGGGGAGTTTCTTTACTGTATGGTTAATATTGTCAGTATTTTGAATAGGAAAATTAATTGTTATAGGAGAGATGCTGATGGTTTAACTTCAGTTGGTAAAGGATTATATAGCTAGTCAAATTGATCTTCTTTATTCAGCAGCTGAACTAATCCAAGTTTTTAAATCATTGGTTTTTAGCTTTATAAAATACTAGTGTACACTAGCTCTAAAGAGTATCTTTACAATTTTGTGAGAGACAATATGACACAATGGCCGAAGGACTTTGACAACCTTACCAAGACAACAGGAGTCATTGTACCATTTTGAAATTCATCAAACCTCTCCATGAAGATACTCTTTGGACGGCGTGTACAATACACTGTATATTAGCTAATCATAAAAAAGTATTTGTTATTTTTTTTTAGTATTTAGTAACAAATCACTTGTTATTTCAGCGGTAGACTTCTTCAACCAGATCAACATGCTATATGGAACAATAACAGAAATGTGTACAGAAGAGTCATGTCCCGTAATGTCAGCTGGCCCTAAATATGAATACCACTGGGCTGATGGTCAGACAGTCAAGAAGCCCATTAAGTGTTCAGCTCCCAAGTATATTGACTATCTTATGACTTGGGTACAGGATCAGCTGGATGATGAAGCACTCTTCCCCTCCAAGATAGGTGAGTTCTTTGGTTGGAAATCATAATGTAGGATTTGAGTGTCCTTTTCTAGCTCAGGGTGTAAGTGAGAGTATGTAGTAATGTAAGATTGTTAGCTGCTTAGTCGAAAGTCTTGGATGATTCATTAGGAGCTCTGGAAAAATCCTAACATATGCTGGGTAATGCAATAATTAGGAGATTAGCCTACTTTTTATGAACACCTGTTGCTCTTAAGAGTGAGTAAGAAAGAAGCTGCTGTTATCTGGAGTTATCAAGGCAAATGTCACTCTTCCTCAGCCTCCTGTTCAATGGAAAGAGCTGGCTCTCATGATTTTACAGTGGCCAGACATTCCCCAGGTGTTCTCACTAAAGTATAATGTTGTATACTGTACTCAATCTTGTATGACAAAGTGAAAAGTTTATGTTTTTGCAAATTTTATGTTTTTATATATGAAATACACTTGAATGTGGTGTTAAATGGTCTTATTATGTTCTTAGACATTTAAATGTTAATACAAACAATACATGAATTATCACACCTGACATATATTTACCAAATATTGATTTATCTTTCATGAATGGTTAAGTTAAGTATAGATATTATTTTTACCATTCATTGTACCTCAAACCTTTCTTGGTCAGGCCCCAGGGCGGGTGATAAAGATTAGACAAAAAATATTGATTTGATGTTTGCTGCAAAGAAAAACATGAAAAAATTCTTTTCACATTTATGAAGCACAGGGACAGCTGGTCAATGAATGTTGAGGTTACAACACTCCTGATGTTATGAACCTAATCAGCTGTATACAAATGTATGAACAATATTGACTTTTATTATAATAGAAACAAACATAAATGTAGCAGAAAGGAAAACAATACAATAGAAACTAGTGCTGTGCTGTACTGTACAATAATACCTGGACAGTATTGTATCCTGCAAGGTGTTTTGGAAATACAGTATTTACTGTTTGTACAGTATATACTTAAGGATAAATGACTTCATGACCATAGTGTCAATGCTCCATAGTTTTGGAGTTATAACACATAACAGTTGAGGTTGTAATGTGATAAAATCTACAGAGTATAAATGAAATATCCAGTGTTGCTGGTACAATTTATTTACAATCTTATGCAATCTGATATGGATTTTACAGTAAATCCTCAAAGCTCTAGCCCTCTTCCTGAATGCAGGCTTTAGCCCGTCACAAAAGTGACTGTCGTACACTTTCAGTCTCCAGGAGTGTTGTGAATGTTTGTGGCACTGCCTTGCTCTCAGCGCCACAATTTCTCATGAGTCGAGACCTCTGTAGCACTCATTTTGCCCTTAACGTGACTCCACAAGTATAAGTCAAGGGGATTTAGGTCAGGTGATTGAGGTGGCCATAAAAAGGAGCTGCCATGCCATGCCCCATCCACCTGTCAAAATACCCAAATGAGCAAAATTAGTTGGGGCACCATCCTGCATGTACCACAGTTGTTGATATATCCTAATGGGCACCTCCTTGAATTGGATCTGCCCCTGTAGTCATGGAGTCAAGTATCCTTATGTACGTTTCAGGAATACACCCCTGACTTATGAAACATATTTCCATAACACTCTGTACAGTATACAGTATATTCATATCTAGCAATATAAAACAAAACAATGTTCCATATCTAAGTGCTTACTGGACTGGTCAGTGTGTAGTGGTGTGGGTGACTGACATTGTTTACGAAACTATTGTAATTGTGGCACATGGTGAGGATTTGGAGAGGGAATATTAAGAATTAATTTAACCACCTTTAAAAAGCTATTGTCTTGATATTACGAAATTGTAGGTAAAATATTAGCATAATTGTGGTTTTGTGAGGTGGGTCAGGACCTAACCCCTCTTAATTGCAGTACATTGTTCCTATGAGAAATTAACTTGTGGGTTTTTAACAACTGCGTAACCAACTGGTTCTTCGGTCCCTCATCTATTCGTTAGCTTGGGTGCTCCTGTATGTCTATATTACAGAGTTTGCCAAAATACCACAGGTTCAGAATCAATCTTTCATATGTGTGTTTATAAATCGATGCTTGATTTTCTTTATCAGTCGTGTAATACAGTATATAGTTTTAACCCCTGATATTTTACCCTTTCCAGGCGTACCATTTCCAAAGAACTTCCAAAGTAATGCCAAGACAATACTAAAACGGCTCTTCCGGGTGTATGCACATATCTACCACCAACACTTCTCAGAGGTGGTTCAGTTGGGTGAGGAGGCACATCTCAACACCTCCTTCAAGCACTTTATATTCTTTGTCCAGGTGAGATAATATTTGACGTGGGAGTTAAGGATATGTGTTATAGATTAATTTTTGTGTGTGTGTATTTGTACGTGGAGTGAAAAATATGAGTGATTGATTAAGGTTAGGATCAGATGATTGTATTACGTCACCATCTTTACAGTAAAAAAGGAGCACTTTGTTTTTATTACACAAGAAAAAAAAAAAAAAAAAAAAATATATATATATATATATATATATATATATATATATATATATATATATATATATATATATATATATATATATATATATATATATATATATATATATATATTTTTTTTTTTTTTTTTTTTAAACTTGTCACATGATAGTAAGACAATTATATACATTTAATAGTTTGGGATTATATAAAAAAAAAATTGCCAATTGGCAAACACCATTAGGAAACATTTACTGTGTTATAATTACTACATGATATGGCTTACTTCATTTAATTTTCAGTCTTTTTATAGTTCATGGGTATTATTTACAGGAATTCCAGTTGATAGAGCGGAAAGAACTTGCACCACTGCAAGAACTGATTGACAAACTAGCAGCAAAGGACCGATGATTCCAAGTGTGAACGGTAACCATCTTCCATGAGAGTGTTTAGGTGTATAGGAATGGAGAGGGAGGGATTAGTGTTTCATCTCACCTTGTGTAACGGCAGGCAAGGAAAGCTCTCACGTTTTGATTATGTTCTCAGGGAAGAGGCTCGTGGATTGTGCTGTACTGTATATCTGGTTCTGTGCCATTGCCAGACAAAATATTTCTTTGGCATATTTATGAGCATTACCCAACATAATTTTTTAGACTACAGAAGGCCAGTTCAAACTAACATTGTAAAGCCTTTTAAATTTTGTTGAAAATATCAAGAATACAAGGAGCAGTACAATCAACCTTTAGGGTATTCCTCTGTTTCAAGGAACGAGAAACTAATCATTGCATGTGAGGAGTTGAAAATATAATAATTTATTGTAGATATAAGAAAAAATTACTTTCACTTTTTTGTTAATGGCAGGCTTATGCCTAGTAAACTTGTGGGCATAAACACTTGTGGAGATGCCTTACTTGTGTGTGCTTGTCAAGTTTGCTTGATGTACTTACTAAAGCCAGAATGTTATTGTTTGTAATAGACTGCTCTTGTTATTTCTTTTGAGAAAGGGTAAGATGATTGCTGGCAGGAAAGTCTGTTGACAGATCTTTCTTTGATTATGGACCAGTTACTGTGTACAAGTTTCAGATAGTCCTTAGTGATTGCTTGAGGGCAAAGGGAGGACAAATATGATTATAGCTGCTTTCGTTTCATAAGCAGTACAGTATATGTTCTGGACATTCCGTTAACCACATTGGCACCCGAGATGGATTGCACAGTAATATTAATTTAAAGAAAAAAGGACTAATCATGTTTGTTATGCTTATTCAAAACAAAGATTTCACATCTTCTAGCTTTTAACGATACCTGTATAAGGCTGTTTGCCTCTGCTTGTAAAATGGGGTTATCCTGAAACCTGGAAAAAAGGCACATTATTGGACTTGAAAAGACTTAGATACATTCTTGTTACTCAATGATATTTCTATAAGACATTTTGCTATCTCCCTGTTTTTCCTCCATTCATCATATTATCAGCATAGTTTTTTTCAGTAATCGTTGTTGAAATATTCCCTTTTTTTAAAGCTTTTAGGAGGCTTTTGATTTATAAACAATGTAAAATCTAGGTGGCATAATTTACTTTTATCAAACTAATATAGCATTTCCCTATTACCTTGTCATTATTTAACTGTTTAGCTAATCATTGAGGGAATTTTCAGTTACAGCAAAGATTTTTTAAGGAGTTAACAAGCCTTGTTATAAAGGTTTTTAAAATTAGAGTACAGCCATCCCATTTATGGTTGTAAGAGTCTATAATATTAAATCATTGAAGCTTAGCAGAGTGAAGTGTTCATCAGAGATCCAATGTGTCTCAGAAGTTTGCTATGAACATTCACAAACTCTAGGTTTGAGAAAGAACAAGATTCAGGTTTTATACTTTTGATTAGGTTTAACTGTATCACTCTGCCAGTAGGTAGTAGTACTGTACACAGCAGTCTTCCTCAGAGGGTCAGGTCTTCTTTGGATATTAAGTGGTGACCGAAAAAGTTGGGTACAAAATCTTCACATCTGGGAGGGGTAATATTTATATGTTAAATAGATTTGTCTTATATTTTCACTTTTCCCTGTTTATATTTGGACTCCTTGTACATGTTATAGAAATGAGCAAAGATGCTTTCACATATCAGAAGCTAAAGTTGTTGTGTCTTCTTTCAAAATTGTTTTGTTAGATAAATGTTTCACTGTATTAACTTTTGTGGATGGCAGTCCCTTGGAAATGGAAATCTAAGTTAAGTTCTGTATACATCATCTACCTTACAAAGACAAAACACTTAACTACTTAAATAAATTTTGAGGTTTTAGTGCAGAACTGTCCTGTACCTTGTGTAGATTAACTTTGGTATGCTTGTTTAACTTACTTGTGATTAATTATTTAAATGTACATGTGGTCAGTAAGTTCTTAAGTTTATCGCATAGCATCAGCCTGCTTCATCATCTTGTTAGCTACCCAGAATGTATTTACATGCAATAGTTCAATATATATCCAGTCATATGCTGGATGAGGTGTTCTTGTATAGGAACCCTGTTTTGAAAAATACCCACTGATAGTGCTATAGGAACTAGTGTGATTTACTGATGTGTACAAGTGGGCCAGAGAGTAGTCTAAATGGTGAGAAAATAGTATAGCTTTAGTACTGGATGTGATGATGGACATAAGGCATATACAGTTATTCAGCTTGTTTGTATTTTGTCTTCTGAAAAGGGAAAGATAACAGTAGTAGATTGAACCTTATTGAAACTAATAAAGTTATACTGTTCTAACTGATATATATCTGTAAAATGTCATGATTGAAGACTGGATGAGGAGTCATTGGTGCTCTGAGTAAAAAATGAAGCTCTGGGATGATATTTGTATGTGTATGGGTTGTAGCTCACTGAAAGCATAAATGGCATGCAGCTTAAAATTTGGTTATGTATATAAATATACAGTAATACTGTACAGTACTGTACTTCAAAACTTTCCCCCATAATTGGGAAACCAGTAAAAAATACCAAACAATCAAGACAGACACTGGTACACCATGAGTTCTTACTTTAGTTATCTACACACATTGGGGATATTAACAAGAGGAGGAGTGATGCTGTACACAAACTCATCCACAATGAATGACTTTAACCCTAGTGTCTTCTGGTGGGTTTGTGTCGAGCCAAAATATTTATACATTACGGGGGTAAACTTTATAGTGCTATTTTTCTTCAATATACTAGAGGGGATACTAGTGATTGAGTGTAAAACAGGCCAAGTGATGTTAATACCTTATGTGTTAGAGAATTAGTCAAATGTTTCAAAACCTTCTCTTGTGTTTGTACTGAACAAAAATATTAATTTATACATTATGTTAATATTTGTATTTAATGTGAATTCTTTATAGGGAAAATCAGAAGTCCGATATTAGTGTACTGTATGAGAATTATCATATGTCTAGTACCTTGTAATCCTGGCAGGAACTTGTTTACCTACTGACTCAAGACCCATGGGAAAGACCATCATGGCACACCTACTCTTCGCAAAGTGCCATATTTAAAAGGACAAAATTTTATATCACTACGTGTTTGCATTTGAGCAAATCACTGCATTGGTGAAGATTTGAGAGGCTTAAGTAATGAAGTTTTACTGTAAGTTAACCATACTGGATAAGTCTAAAGTCTGGACTTATAGGCAGGGTTCACTATTTTTTTTAATTTTATCAGATGTTCAAATTACATGACAGTAAATCACAAATACACATCATTTCTTTGACAAACTTGATTGAACATTTAATAAAATTTCTTGCAAGCAGTATCATATTTAGGATGCACATTTTGGAATCAGGTGCTTACATGCCACCACCTGGATGCTTTGATCAATAGATGAAGATTGGGTGTGTGCCATGACCAGACTAGATGTGCTAACCATATATCACCAAAGTGATATATGGGTGTAATTTATTATCAAGTTGAACCTGTGATGTAAAAAGGATAAATATTGCAGCATTTTTTTTTAAGCCAGACCTCATATTTGCCTTGTTTTTTAAAACAAATTTATTATCATGCCATTCAATTAAATTTGATGTAAGAGAGCTATTTAATTCATTTTTGTAGAATTGGCATACAGGTAAATGCTAAACAGATTCATTGCACTCCACTGCCAGTAGATAATTGAAGATCTTCCATGGTAAACATGACTAGGATAGACAAATACATATCATTTTTTGAGCATTTAAGAATTGAAGATGCTGCTTGTTAAAATATTTTGGATATCTTGCTTATTGAGGTTTTGTATAAACATCAGTTGTGAGATCAGAGAGAATTGATAACAAGAAATGGGTGCACAAAACTCGGTAGTGTTTTGTAAAGGTTTGAACAAGGATATTGTGATATTGATGTGGCGAATGAACTGCAACTTTCATTGTTTTTTCTTGTTATTTTACTTCTCAAGTAGCATTGAATTTTAGGGAAGAAACTCACTAAGACTTTTTTTCCTGGATAGAGGCTAATAAAGTTTGCAGTTGTTCACATCATTAACACCAGGTGATAACTTTTTGAATATGCTTTATGTAATCCTTTTTTTTTATATTAGTGGGCCGTGCTAGAGGGAACAAGGAGTCAAGTGTGTAATATATTGATGTGTTTCTATTCCTGTTTGACAGATAGGGTGAATATTATGCAAATTATGGATTTTTTAATTGTGATTTTATTTCCTAAAATATGTGCTTAAATGTTCAAAATGGTTTGTTAGGTGAGGTCAGGTCTTTTGTACAGGTACCTCTCGATTTGTGCAAGTTTGGTTAACGCCGTTTTTAGCCATTTTTAGACTAACACCTTTTAAAATTTTATGTTGGTTTATGTTTGGAATAACATAAGCATCGACAAACATCATAATTTGTGCTGGCAGCCTGGTGGTGTGGGTATCCAGCTACCCATTTTGCAGTCCTCAGTGCGTGGAGACAATCTATAGTGCTGCAATATAATGTATACTGCAAGTGTTTTGCCCTTTACATTATGCCATCAAAGCATCCTTTCAAGTTCTCCTGGTACCAGTGGTGCTACGAAGTGTAAGGCCATCACCATTGAGAGTAATATGGATGCGTTCAATCATTATTATGGTTGAGGTCGATTTAGTTAATCTACTTTACGGACTATTTGTGATAGTGCAGATAAGATTTAGGAGAGAGTGGAACATTACTCAATTCATGCCATCTAAGACCTCGGGTTCCCAAATGGTGAGAATGGAAAGAATGTTGAGCACTTTGATCAAACACCAAACTCACAAAAATGATCCTGTCAGCATGCTTGAGATACAAGCAAAGGCCCGGAGTATTTTATATTTCCTGGTATGCACAGTGCATGTAAACAGTACTGTAGTTTTTCATTGGTTGTAATATTCTGTACTGTCTTTTTAAAAGTGAAACCCCATAATTTGCATTATTTGCATTGTTTGATTTATGTGTTTTTTAATTAAACGATCATTTTCAAGAACATAATTATCGCATAAATCGAGAGGATCCTGTACAGGTATGTGGTATGTGGTCGAGTTATTCGTGAATCTCTGATAATGAGTAAATTTGCATTTGTGAAAATGGTAAAAAAGGAACTGGTGAAGAATATATAATATTTTGTAGAGCATGTGTTCATTTACAGTGGTCCAGTATAAATATTTTACTTCTTATGATTTACCTTTTCCTAAACTTAGTTTTCATTGCTGACCAAAAGGATCATTCATTTTCATAACATTTTTTCTTTGTACATATTTATATATATATACCTGTATATTAAAAGATAAGATTCCACTATTGAAATTGACTTTTCCCTTTTATGGAAGGGTCATTTTTGAGTAAATTATATGCACTAGTATCAGCTTTCGATAGGTTTATAGCAATGTGTCTGGATTGTTTTCTTAGCCAAATGATGATAAACAAGTTTGTTTAGAGAGGGCTGTAGTTCAGTTTATTTAGCCTATTGAAGAATTGCCTAAATGAGGAGCAAATTATTTAGTAAGGCATCACTTTCATCATTATGAAGAAGAGCAACATAAAAAGTATACTGTATATGATTGAAATACCCAAAAGTGAAGCTTCATGGAGGACTGATTGTTTGAGTGCTTTTATAGTAAGTGTGGGAGCCTTGAGTGAAGTCGGAGGGAGCTAAAAGAAATGTCCACTGCAACAGATTGTTCAAGGAAATGTTTTCATTTTAAATGATTAATGATGTTAATAGCCATAATAATTATTCCTTATCATTTCATAAACAGGAACCTTAATTTGGTGAGTGATTTAAACATTTGATACATTGTAGTTTTAATTCTCTTTTGTTTTGAAAATGGCAATTGAGCTACCAGTTCCTATAAATGCACAATGTTTGATTGGTTTCAGATTGCAGTTATTATATGAATCCTGTATTTCAGTAAAGCAAATTGAACTGAAAAATCCCTCTAATGTATATTGTGGATATTTTCAGTCCTGTAATTCCGTTGTAATACATATTTTTATCTTAAGCTCCTTTGTTTATGTCTCCTTTCTTTCAGTCATGATTCATTAAGCAGTTATTTATGTTAAGTTATCTAGTCAGTCACATATTCAAGTGACTTTTCCTCACATTGGAATTTAATGTGTTTACCTTCTCAAGTACCTACAGGAAAATACAAAAATGCCAAAATATACACTTGAAAACCATAGGTGGTGTGTGATAGCATTGCAGAAGTACATGGACTGTACAGTAGGGGGTATGATTATACTGTAATAGGAAATTGCTGAATTTGATCATTGGGGAAGCATCCCCCAGGATCTTTGTTCTTGTGAACATTGATTCATTTACATGAAGTAAATCTAAAGGAAAATATATATATATATATATATATATAAATATATATATATATATATATATATATATATATATATATATATATATAAAGCGGTTTTCGCTAAATATTCATTTTCTACCGTAGTATACCCATAAAAGATACAGAAATCGTTTTCCTTATGGTCGCCTGGCCACTAGATGGCGGGCCATGAACTATGGGAGACGCCCGTCCTCCTGTACACTTTCCTTGGTCTGCAGGTAAACAGTGTGTGATGTCACTACGCGTCAGCAAGAGCAACAGGCATGCCGAGCTCTCGCTCAGTTTTGGGATGTTAATCACAAATTACTAACAGGGCTGACATTAATTTCCACCATTTTCCCAATGATAAAGAACTGAGAAGTTGATGAATTCACTTGTGTAAGAGGAAAGACTTTATAAATGCTGTAAATGGTCATTTATGCAGCTTGCATTTTGAGACCAGTGCGTCTGAGGAGAACTTCAAATATAAACTGATTGGACTACCAGCACCAAGAACACTTGTAAGGATTACCAACATCACAACTGCCATGTTCAAAAGGTAAGCCTATATTATTTCAGGTAAAGGTGAAGGAGACAGTTACCACCAGAAATGGTAAATTTGCATCTTCAACCAATATGGCTCTCAAGTTGAAGTGTTTTACCGATGGTGTAGACAAATTTAAGATACTTTTCTTCAATGTCGTTTCTCTCGCAAGTGATTTAAATATACCATTATGTAACCTAACTTAACCTGAGTCCCCAAGCTCCTTATAGTAAATATGATATTTTGTTTGGGTGAATTTATAGTAAAGCTCCGGTCTTTCTCTTATTGTTATTAATATATATTTCGTAATATTTTGACAATTCTAAGATAGATTTACACTGAAAATTAAGGATAACCAAGATATTAATTTTTCAATATTATTAGATTTATTCAGTCAAGTGTTGCCATGTGTTGGTTTTTTTTTTTGCGGAGAATTGAATTGAAACAGTTTATTTAGCCAGAAAAACACATACAGAGTGGATAATAATAACAATATTAACATGGCTGACACCCCCCTCACGCAGTGCTCCTTACCTCCGTCTTCGCTTCTTGCACGTCTACAGCACATGTGCGGGGGGTGGTATAGGAGTTTCTTTTTGGCTATAGTGATACGAGACTTATTATTGGGCTAGAGGTTTTTGTCTTAGCCAATGCGTGGGTGCGTCGGGAGCGGAGATTTAAATTTTCAGTACCAGATATAGCTGAACAGGTGGAAGAGCTGTGTTGTCATTGTGATAGAGATTATTTTGTCAATTCCGAGTTTCATCAGAAAAATAGTGAGGCAATTTCTCTTTTTAGAAAACACAGTGTATTGCCGAACAACTTTATTTGTTCAAAGTGTAATAATCGGTGTACACTGCATGATGAACAACACATTTGGCGGTGTCTCCACAGTTTTCTTCAGCCGAACAGTAAGAAACGAAAGAGGTGCAACCTGGTTAGGTTAGGTCAGGTCGGGTCAGGTTGGGTCAGGTCAGGTCAGGTCAGGTCAGATCAGGTCAGGTGTGGTTTGGTTGATTGGTTAGTATTTTATGCAATTTACAAATAAAATAATCCAACTTTTTCCCTTATTATTTTGTGGGGGGGGGGGGGGGTGTATCTCAAAAACTAGTGATTTCCTGCAGAAATGAAGATCATATTCGTTCGAAACTCATCAAATAACATAGGTAAAACATATTTTTAATATCCAAAGAAAGAATGCCTCTTTTCTGGAAGTTTACCTTTGTTTGTTACAGATGTTACAACAAAAGTTTGGGGAAAATAAACTGCACCACCACAACTGAAAATGACCAACTGCGGCATGGAACAAGAGATGCCACCACCATGGCACTATCACCACTACCACTACCACCTATGGCAAGGTAAACTAAGGGGACAACTCTCATACCCTGTGAACAAGTTGTTGTAACTGTGCTTCTGTAAGTCTTTTGTTTTCTGTCTGTCTTCCTTTTTATCTTCCTGTCTATCTAACTGCTTATGTATATTTATGTTTCTGTCTTTCTGTATGTGCTTTTCAGTATATCTATCCATTAACTGCCAGGATCTATGTATCAATACCTATCTCAGTCAATCTATCTACCTGTTTTAACTATATCTGTCAGTATCTACTGTGCCTATCTATGAGCCAATTTGTCTATATTATCTGTCTATCTGTCTAAACTACTTTATTTCCCACAGTATTAAATGTACCACTAATTTAGCTGGGAATACTAAGGCAAAAATTACCGAGTCTAGCATGCAAAGTTTACAGTCCCAAGAAAGTTCACGTGAACCATACTTTCATAAAACAAACAACTACTGTACTGAATGACTATTAATTCATGTACATATTTTAATCATAAACAGTTGTGTATATTTAGTATTTTTTCTTTGTTACAGGTGATTTAAAACTAGACCTTGGGAAATTGAACTGCACCATTACACTTGAAAATGATAATTGAAGACTGGGTCAAAGAGCTGCTATTGTAGAGCTTCATTCCAATGACCACTCTGTAAAACCACCACCACAATCACCACCACCCTCACCACCATCATGGTGCCATCATCACTACTAGCACCTCTACATATGGCAAGGTAAACTATAGGAGCAGCTCTCATACCCTGTAGAGGAAATCTTTGTGCTTGTCACACTGTGGACAATAATTTATGTTGTAACTGTGCTCCTGTTAGTCATTTGTCTTTCTGTCTGCCTTTATGTGCCTTTTAGTATATCTATCAATTTTTCTATCCATTATCTTCCAGTGTCTATCTATCAATACCTATCTCAGTCTGTTTGATCTATATATGTCAATCTATCTATCATCACAAGTATTTGCCAGCTTGTCAATTTATATACAATGTCTGTCTATCCATATGGCTTATGTACCATATGTCAGGATCTATTTATTTTTATATTTTTATCTCTCTTTCTTTGTTTATATATCATTCAACCTATCTATGTCTACCTATCTATCTGTCTTAATTATTGTATTTCCCACCATATTAATTGTACCACTAGTTTAGCTGGGAATATTTTGGAAAAAATTGCTCGAGTTTCTCAAGCATGCAAGCTTTACAGCCCCAAGAAAGTTCACGTAAACCAAACTGCATAAAACAAACAACTACTGAACTGGATAACTATTAATTTGTGGACATATTTTTCATCATAAACTGTTGTATTATGTTAAATGTTTTTTTGTTACAGGCGAGTTAAAGACCAAAGCTTGGGAAACTAACAACTTGAGGATGGAGACTCTGCTGTTACAGGTGTGTCTTTCTGTATGCTGTATCTATCCATATCTCAATTTAACTATGTATGTCCAACTATATTTGTCTATATCGGTATATCTTTTTATCAGTCAATTTGTCTATTTGTTATCTATCATCTGTCAGACTATCTATTTATTTATACTATAAGTATATACCTTATCTATTTCTATGCTATCTGTAAGAAAGGTGTTAGCAACAATGTGCAGTGAGTGTGAAAAGTGGGTATACAAGAGGTGCAGTGCTGTGGAATGGACAGCAGACTGCAAGCTGTTGCTGACTGTAAATGTTCCGTATATGCAGATAAATATGTGGCCTTAGCAAGGCTGGAGAAACTCAATATTGAGGATGCGTCCCGGGACTGTGTCAATGAGTTCTGCCTGGATGACATGATCAGTGCTGGAGGGGGTGCTGAAGATATCTCAGTTGCAAGAGTCAGAAATGACTGGAGTAGTTTAGGGAGATGCTGCCTTTATTGTCAGCAAGAGAACTTTCCCTTTACATGAAAGGAAGAATGTATACAACTGATGTGAGAAGTGTATGTATTATATATCAGTGAAAAATGAGCAGCTCAAGAGGATGACTTAAGCAGTCTTGAATAATCTAAAATGGGAATGGTGAGGTGGATGTGCAATGTGACACTAAAAGATAAGACTCCCTATTCAGAGTTAAGAGTCAGCTGGGTATTGAGAGTATTGGTGGTGTTTTGCAGAGTTAGGCTGAGATTTTTCAGGCATGTGGAGAGAATGGATGAGACCAGTTGGGTCAAGAGGTGCATGAGTCTAAACATATCGAGGAGGAGCGTCAGAGGTAGGCCAAAAATTACTTTTTATAAATCCACTACGTCGCCAATGGATAATGACCAAGATGGTAAATTTACATAGGAAATTATCGTAAATCTGCAATCACCCCAGTCGTCTGTTTGTTTGCAACTGATCTGATCGATCTGGGTGTACTCACGTCCACAAAAAAAAAAAACGTAATATTACACCATGATGCTTTAACAAAGTTGCTTTAATTGGTACCAGTTATCAAAACAAGTACATTCTGTTTAAAATGGCTGAGGGTCTGTCCCCCGACTAGGAAGTTAAGTAAGGTTAGGTAGGATTCTTTGGTTGGTTAGGTCAAAAATTACACATTTCTAACGGAAATAAACATCTAGTTCGAAAGAATCCCACCTAATACACTGGGGAAAACCTAGATTTATGGTCAAAAACTAATTGGTAATGAAGCTAGAATTTTACCCACTCTCACAAGTGTATGTTTAACTGAGTATGTGTCATTCTCCTGCTAGTTATTGTTAGTGATCCATCTTTTGAAAACTCTTAAATTTCTTAAATTTGGCAACAGTAGCTTGTAATGTGTAAAGGTGTCCCAGGATCTACACCACTGGCCTTGCTGCAACTAATATCACATGTATTCCCATCAACATGTAAGGTAATACAATATATTACATAAGTAATGGTGCTAAAGGTAAAGTTTGTGTAGCATGGAAAGCCTTGGCTTCGGCTTCCTGATTTTTTGAATGGTTGATCTCGGCTTTCTGACTTTTCAATGGCTTCATTCCAAATTCTGATTTGAGTTTACTGTACACAATTTTGACTTCATACAATAACGAATTCACATTTATCTGGATTAATCTCTGTTTAATACAAAAAAATGAAAAACATTTAATATATAAGGCTGATGGACCTGATGTAGTTTTAAATTCCGCCTTGTTGTCGTGTTTGTTTGTTTACACAATATATAAATCACTTACTAGTACAATATCGTATTACAGTATGTAGGATGCGCCAAGTTTGGTCTTAAATGAACGGACACTCGGTGCCGCCACATTACTCTGGCAGGTTATTCCAAGACTTTTGGTTTCGAACTGGCTCCATCCTCAATGTTCCTGTAATGTAAAGGCGACAGCACACTGGCCACTTTTCTTCCCAATCTTGAAATCTTTAGATTGAGTTTGTGACGTATAGTGGAGAGACTATCAGGTAATTTCAGATAAGATAATTATATGATTTACTAGGTACAGTAGTGCCTATTTAGGTCTTCTTAAACTTCTTGTTTTTTATTCATGAGAAATATTGCTTTATTCTTTATAGTGATTCAGGAGTCATGTTTTTGTTAATAAAGGCCACCCAACATTCCTATTATAAAAGTTGGCTCCACAGTCCGGATGACCCATAAGTAAAGTTAGGTTCCCATTCGAAGTTAGGTGAACTTATGGTGCCCGGACGTGGACCACTGTATCTGGGTACGGATGTGCTGCAGCCAAGCTTCATTTGCATGCTCAAAATGTAATTGCACCATCAGCTTTTATAGCTATTTGAAAATTACAATATCTAAGGTCTCTTGTTGACTTATTCGTGCTTTTTTCTGCTCATTTTTTTTTGTCTTGTCTCATTCGTAAAACTTGTGTACTGTATACTGGAACTATATGATGTTCACGGATAATTTTAGTAATGAATGACAAGATTAACATTTCAAAACACAGTAATAAATTAAGATGGAGTGTCTGTTTTATGTAGATTTAATGTTTCTGATTAGTCCCACAGTCTAACCAAAGGACCTCACAGGATATAACCATATGATAGCTTTGTTGGGCTATCCCAGGTCGAGTTGATATACTGTTTACTTTAGTTTGTATACCTGCACTGTCTCTGCACAATGTACAGTATATTTGTCTGTTTATACCTGCACTCTCTATACACACACCAATGTATCATTAAGAGTTTAAATACCTGTATAAGACTCTTCTGGTGGTTATGATTACTGGTGAAATGCTGGGGTCGACGTACTAAAGCTACAAATGATTTAAATGATTCTAACTATATCCAAATATCATATTTTACTGTCATGATTAATATTCTACATTTTGGTACATACCGTAACAACAAATACTATGATCGAAGTTTATGAAAATAATAAATAAAATAACTTCAGTATGGTAAGACAGAGTGAATAGAATTACTTTTAGCAGTGAACTTGGTAGTGTTCGGTGGTCCACTCAACAACTGAGGCTATGTTGGATCATATTTCAATAACAATAATGATGTTTTTGAAAATTATACCGCATGTATATTTTTTTTCTTACATACTATAGAGTTTATGCAATCTTACCTGTACACACTTCACATTGATGGGGATAAGACTAAACTAAGAATATGAAACATGTTTTATAAGTATTATATACAGAGTGAAGATAAATATAATATAAATAGGATCTATTTACAAAACTATTTTGTACAAATTTGAAAACCATGGAGTCGATTTTGTGATTTTTTTTTTAAAGGGTACATAACTTAAATATGAATAAAATTCAAAACAATGAAAACATTTATATTGTACAATGTTATACAAATCACCAAATGAAAGCACATCACATAATTCCATAAGGGAGACCCTGAATAAGTGGAATTTGATACTCATTGTCTTGTTACATATAGTTACGTTTTGCTAACATATTCTAGCATATAACAATACCCTTGACATTGCCTTGTCTATGGGATACAAATATAGCTAAAAATATATATTGTTCATAAGGAAACAGCTGCCACACTGTGAATATTTATTTTCTTTAACCTATGCATTTTATTAAGCCTATAGAGACATAAAAATCTATTATAGTACAGTAATGTAATGAACGTAATTATATCAAGTCCAGATAAATGAGATCCATCAATAGTCATCGACACTGACCAACCACTACCTCCCCACCCAAGTCAGTCCTTGTCCCCATGTACCTACCACAACCTCCCCCCCACCACAACTTCCCTCCTCCCCCTACCTATCACAACCTTCCCCCCTCCCCCACCTACCACCACTCAGCTGCTCATCCTACCTCCCTCTCGAAGTACCATTAGCATTTCTACATTATTTCCATTAGATTTTTTTCACCACCAGATTCATTTCTGATTACAATTACTGTTGTTTCATACTTTCTTCATCATCTTGTTATCTACTTCTGATACAACTGAAGCTATGTATAAGCTGCCTTCATTTCTTTTATGCTATCACAACTTTAGCTCTGTGTTATAAAAACCATTATTTTCCACCTGCCATAATTAATAGTGTTCTGTACCTGCCACAACCAATTCACTGACTGGGAGAGACTTGGTTCATACCTTACTCCTCCCTCTGTCATAAGAACATAAGAATGGAGGAAACTGCAGCGGACCTATTGGCCCATACTGGGCAGTCCCTTTTTACCACTCTCTATCATTCATGAATCTATCCAGCCTCCTTTTAAAACTTTTCAGCATTCCAGCACTTACTACAAAGTTGCTAAGCTTGTTCCACTCGTCCGCCACCCTATTTGTGAACCAGTTCCTTCCTATCTCCCTCCTAAACCTAAACTTATCCAACTTAAATCCGTTGCTACGAGTCCTATCCTGCTCGGATATTATAAGAACTTTATCTATATCGCCTTTATTGATTCCTTTCACCCACTTAAATACTTCTATCATATCTCCCCGCACTCTTCGTCTTTCCAGGGAATGCAAGTTTAGTTTCTTTAACCTATCTTGATATGGAAGGTTTCTAAGTCCCGGAATCATTTTCATCATTCTTCGCTCAGTGACACAGACTCATTAATAGCAGATTATACTGTATTTACGTTACTAAACACAGACTCTCGGACACAAACATGAAATGGATACACTTCCCACCGTAAGTAACTCACCCTATGGATAGCTCTGACAATGACTCACGTGTGACTTAAGGGAGGCCCAGCGGGTGCTGCTGGACTATGTCTCCCATGGGAGACTGCTAGCTGGAGACGCGGTGCTGGGGAGGTAAGTCTCCTTCCCGATCTCGACTAGTGACGAGCGTGATTTCGTCTTCAGTGATACGAAAGTAATCCGCGTGGATTGAGCTACAGGGCCTTTATATTGGAGGAGAGCAAGCAGATGACCTCCCCTAATTAACAATAAACTGGTTAGATCTGGACGGCTGTGTTTGTCCAGGTGCGTGGTCATGTCGCCGGTCGGTAATGCTTCCTAATTATTACCACCCGGGTGTGTCTTGGCTAGGTGTGGTTTCTTTAACACGGTCATGTCGTCCAGTTAAGCTAATCGCGTGGCGGTGAGTCTTTGCCATGCAGTGCGGTAGATCCAGCCACTGTGGACTATCCTTACTTGAGTGACATTTTACAGCGCTTTAGACAATGTTGACGTGGGGATTCTCAGTCCAGGGTTCAGGATCGAGTGCAGTCAAACATTTCGAAGCGCATATCGTCAGTGATGCCCTGGTCAGAGTTGACTAGGGTGACCTGCTCTGTCCCCCTTGAGAGGAAGTGGCCTGGGGATAGAGTACAATACAGTATATTAAGTCAGTGAGAGTGACGTTGTCTTTGTTCAAATTAGTGAATCTCTCTAAAAATGTTTTAACTAAATAAGGAAATTGTATTGATCTCATCATATTGTGGGAAACATCTGAAGATTAGCCCAAAATTATTTCACCTGATGATTAAACACCTTAGTGATACCTGTTAGGCTAGGTTAGATAGATAGATATTTATTAAGTGAAATCATCATACAAGTTTACTTTGGTTTGATATGTATAGAGAAGCACGTATGCATACAAAGAGAATGGAGGTATACAGTTTGTGTATATAGGCCATGCAGGTAGGGAACACGGGTGGATTAGATTATCTAGGAGGTGAGTATTTGTTTGAGCCATTTTGTAGATTAAATTTGTGTTTTCCTTATAATGATACAAATAACATTGGCTCTATGACCTATACTGAAATGAAGTCTGCCTTGTTTCATAGATGCAGACACTGAACTCTTACTGTTAGGTGATATTTACATGGTATTAATCTTAGAAATTCTAGACAATAAAAAAATTACAAAAATAACAAAGAATTTCTATATTGCTCCGAGTTACGTCAAGAGAATATTAAAGAAAGGAAAAATCTCCATAAGTGTAACATTTTTAAGTGTGATTGGTAAAATATGAAGAGGGAGAGGAAGGTTGGAAGACAGTTCCCTTTAGTGTGAGAGGAAGCTTAAGGTGGCCCCACATTACAAGTAGACAGGAGTGAGTATTTTGCTTTAGCTGAGCTCCTCTTTCAATACATTAACCTAACCCTAAGCTGACAGATAGCTTTAGGGTATAGCTAATCTTAAGGTGAAATCAACTGGAGGGAGGGGGGGGGGGAGGAGGCTTAACATAGATAAGGTAAGCCATCCTGTAGGACTTCTTGACCTAGTTTTGACCTGACCAACTGACCTGAGTAGCTTTGGTGACCTGACCTGAGTGTTTGTTAGTGATTAAGATTGACCTTACTGACTGGTAATAATTGGTGAACTGACTAACTGGTAGTGAGTTCAGTGACCATATTGACTGGTAGTAAACTGAATGGATGGTGAACTGAGGGAGTGTACTGACCTGTAGCGAGGTGTTTGATCGTGACGTAAGTGTCTCCTCTCGCACTGTGTAGAAGGAAGAATCTGTTGTCGAATCTGCTGACGTTATTTACACTGATGCCTCCAGACTGTGAAAACAAAACACACGAATCAGTACACCTGTTTGTTTACGGGTTACAGAAAGATCGCCATTGATATTTTAGTTTGAGTTTGTGGAGAGAGAGGACCAAATTAGGGTTTATCCAGTCACCACTCAGACACTCACTACCCAGTCACCACTCAGACACTCACTACCCAGTCACCACTCAGACACTCGCTACCCAGTTACCACTCAGACACTCGCTACCCAGTCACCACTCAGACACTCACTATCCAGTCACCACACACTACCCAGTCACCACTCAAGACACTCATTACCCAGTCACCACTCAGACACTCATTACCCAGTCACCACTCAGACACTCGCTACCCAGTCACCACTCAGACACTCACTATCCAGTCACCACTCACTACCCAGTCACCACTCAGACACTCACTATCCAGTCACCACACACTACCCAATCACCACTCAAGACACTACCCAGTCACCACTCAAGACACTACCCAGTCACCACTCACCACCCAGTCACCACTCACCACCCAGTCACCACTCAAGACACTACCTAGTCACCACTCAAGACACTACCCAGTCACCAGACACTACCCAGTCACCACTCAGACACTCACTACCCAGTCACCACTCAGACACTCACTACCCAGTCACCACTCAGACACTCATTACCCAGTCACCACTCAGACACTCATTACCCAGTCACCACTCAAGACACTACCCAGTCACCACTCACCACCCAGTCACCACTCAAGACACTACCTAGTCACCACTCAAGACACTACCCAGTCACCAGACACTACCCAGTCACCACTCAGACACTCACTACCCGGTCACCACTCAGACACTCACTACCCAGTCACCACTCAGACACTCACTACCCAGTCACCACTCAGACACTCGCTACCCACTCACTACCCAGTCACCACTCAGACACTCACTACCCAGTCACCACTCACCACCCAGCAAGCACCAGCACTGACCATAAGAGATAGGGTCCCAGATGTGGCGCCTCTGAGGAACTTGCCTCCAGCGAAGGTCTCTAGCATCACCACTATGCCTCCCTCAACCAACGGCCTCAGCACCTCGAATGTATGGACGCGGAAACACACTGTGGGAGGCGACAACCAGTTAATATTTTCACGATTGATAAGTATTTTGTCTAATTAAGTAAATATAGCTGAAGATATACAGTACAGCATACATATTGTGTGTGTGTTCAAATTATACAACATCTTCATAAGTAAAGAGTATTAAACATCTGTGATCGCTAATGGCAGCAGCGATATTAGAGGGATAATAGATAAAAACATTTGAACTGACGCGGGTAGACGATTTCCCCCTCCCAGACCTAATATGGCGGACTAAACACTGTCCAGACTCCACTGCATGTAAGCAAACTACTTACCTGACGACATACAGCATACAAGATTACTCTATTATATACTCCATTACGACTTAAAATTATTTAACATAAGAATAAAATAAACTACAAAATAAAATCCTATTAATCATAAGCCATTTTCATATCTCCGTTTAATATTTGAAATTTCCTTAACTGATTCTCTTATATCTCTATCAATCCCAAGGGGAAAGTCACACCATCTTTACTACTACTACGTACCATGAGTGTGTGAGGTGCTCTCCTGGGCTTCTAGGTGGAGGGAATTTCCTGACGAAGAGGGTGCTAAGTAGAGAGGGTCACCTTGTACTCGGAATTTCCGGTTCTCCTGGCCCGTGTAGTTCACCTCTTGAGACGATGACCTCGATGACCCTGAAACAATAAAACACTCATTACTTAGGTTGTGTCAGGTCAGGTTGAGTGAGTGACAGGAACAGATCAGAATGAGTGACGGTAGCTTAACAGGTCAAAACTGAATGAAAAGTTAAGTGTATTTGGGAGAACATAATATCTTAAATCACCTGAAGATTAGACACCCCACTTTATTTTACCTCTGAGAATACCTTAACTCTACATGGAGGGTTAAGTTAGGTTTTTTGGGGAAATATGATGTAAATAATACGCTAAAAAACAACTTAAGCCCATACCAATAAACACAAACATCAACACCTCATATTACATGTGTTAAGATTAAGTTGATCTTGACCAAAACTTAACCCAGGTAAAGTTAGAAGCAAGAGGTTAGTTAGTCCCTTTACTGAATTAACTCCTAACACACAAAGGCATTACGAGAATATTATAAATTAAAATATCAGGGTAGACTAAAGTTATTTTTATATTAAGGGATAAAAGATGAATATTGCATCATAACACAAATATATTCACAACTATGATAAACTTGTATACTTAAATGGGGGTACTCGATCAACCATAGGTGCTAAGGTCACGTCATTGGGGAACGATTGATTTCTTCACCTAACTAAATAGTAAAAGTAGATCACCTGAAGCTTCGCCCCTCCAATTTATATTTCACCTGGTAATTAAACATCTTCACACTACCTTGGGGGGGGGGGGGTGGAGTGAGTTAGGTTAGGTTTGATAAGGGTCACACTGGATAAACAGCCCTCTCTTCTCACATCAGGCACAGGCCGTGACTCGAACCCAGGACATAAAATGGAGGAAACTGCCGCGGGCCTATTGGCCCATACTGGGCAGTCCCGTTTACACCCAACCCCTACTGCTCATATATCCATCCAACCTATGTTTGAAGCTATCCAGCGTATACGAGTTAATGGTGATATTTGGTAACTTGTTCCACTCGTCCACTACTCTATTTTCAAACCAATGTTTACCTATTTCGTGCCTAAATTTGAATTTGTCTAATTTAAAACCATTGTTACGAGTTCGCTCCTGGTTTGATAGTTTGAGTACCTTTGTAATGTCCCCTTTGTTCAGCCCCGACTTCCATTTATACAGTACACCTCTATCTTATCGCCTCTCAAGCTACGTCTCTTGAGGGAGTGCAAATTAAGATGCTTTAACCTGCCCCTGTACTCAAGGTTCCTAATGCCTACATTACCCTCTGGAAATACTGTACTCTAAGCCTCACTCGTCGTCTCCTCCTACCAGTCAACAGGGGCTCTCCCTGACCAACACAGTGCTGTCGTGTTTACCAACCTTGCGACACACCTCCAAGTGAAGTTACTTATACGCCACCTAGTAGTTGCTGTCTCCATTAGCATTCTCCTCAGCTGGGAACACAAGGGCGAGTCTACACAATGCACGACAACATTATACAGGAAGTCTAAGGAGTGTTCTAGAATACACGTAACGGGGGAAGGAATTCAGCTCATTGTAGATACTTAATGTTTGGAGTTATTTAGCAAGTAGATTACCTGAGTCACTTCCACACACACTAATACATAAATCCAAAGAACAGTAAAGGGAAGAAGGAAGGAAATACGAAAATAAATAACAATATTAGGTGAAAGAGAGATATAGAGACACAGAGGAAATAACAGAAGAAAAGCAGCACGTTCGCCTCTCGCCAAAATACTTACGTCTAGTCCGTCGTCTGGGCTGTGGCCGGATAGGAGGCATTACAACCCCCGAATGTTGCAAGTCCTGAAAAAAATAAAGACGTCATAAATGTTGAGACTATCCCGGGAACAGAGGCTTAATAAGTCTATATCTAATACCTGAACATTGGAACAGTGAATTTCTGTATTTAAATTACGCATCTCTGAATGTTTGATATGTGAGTGTTATCCTAGTAGTATTCCATCGCTTGTGGTTATCTCGCTACTTACCACTTCTTTACTCGTTGTGGAATGCCAGGCCTTTGAACTAGTTGTTGATTGGTATTCCAGTATATAACTATTACAAGGATGTCACTGGTGTAGGTGGCTGTTCACAGTTGTACTGGTAGTTTTCTCAGCTTTTAAGTTACACAAAACACGTTTGTAGTTTTCTGTTCACTTGTTGTTTCTTAACTTAATATAAACACACGGGGTAGTTTTCTAGATATATTGGTGTAGTAATGTCTGTACAGCTATTTGGTATTGTCAGACTAATGATCATCAGCTATTTTCTTGTAATTAGCTGATAGAGAGAAGTATAGCTGAGAGCCCTAAGGAGCTCGTCTCTAGAAACTTCTATCGAGTATCGCTTCTGGCTGTCAACTGGTGCCATGGTGGGTTGCTGTTGCTCGCTAGCCTCCACCATATTAAGAAAACGATATCAACACAGTGCTGGTGTGGAGGTTAATTGAATTCCAAGACAAATATGGCGTGGTAAAATAAGTGCTTCTAGTATAGTGACTTTCTGTTAGAGTAAAACTCGCCAGGCCAGGAGAGCGACATAGCGCAGTCCAGTAACTATGGTGAGACCCATCACCGATAGGCCAATAACGACCAGAACACCACACAGTGAACTCTCTAATAAAGGGAGCCAGTCGTAACCGAGATGCCCCATGCAACCTCGCTGCTCTGTCCCGCCCATCGCCCCGCCCCGCAAGGTCAACACGCCAAACGAGACATACAATTACGAGTGCCCAACCCAGTGTTAAGGTTTAGACAGAGAACATACCAATAATCTGAAAATTATCTTGTAAGTGTTCCCCATACCCCCTCCCCTCCCGTTGAACTAGTAAAATAAAACTAACACACATTGGTAGTTCTATACACTACACTTGTACTCAGCCTGTCACTATAAACTAGTATCTTTACGCTCTAAGTCACGCTACACCCTTTCCTCACTTTGTCATGGGGTGTATATCACTCATTGTACCAACTTATAAGTCATTAGTCCTCATTTATATAATATCACTGTATATTTGACAGAGGCTAATATATATGTTTTATATTCTACTCGGTCCCTCTCCTGCGCCGTCTAGTAGTGTGGCTTACAATTATCTATTTAGAATTTAAGTGAGCATAACGCTCACACAGTACTGGACATGAATGGTTAAGCGCGGTACCTTTCATTATTTATGTCACTGGAGAGTCGAAAAGAATAATTTCCTTTACTTTTTGTGATTTATACAAGTTTTTTTATGTAGCTTTAACGGACGTATGGCTGTAACTTCTTGTAACACAGTGATGGGGAGAACAAATTATTTCTACCGTTACCAACTGAGCAACTGTTAAGTTACTGTTACTTGTTTTATGGCACTACTTGTGAAGCTGTCATATATGTAACAACCTTGCCGGATGGTCACACTCGTAACAGGCACTTGTGAAGCGGTTACCTTATATTCTAGACGAACTGGAACATAGGTAAATGTTTATTGGTTTTAGTAGCGAAGCCCAATATGTTCCTTTTCTTAGTTTATTATCAACCGAGTCTATGTGCACTGCCCAAAGGATAATCACCGTAATAGTCACTGTAACTGTGAGGGCTAGGGGTGGGGGGAAGGACGGAGCTATCAGGGATAGGCTCTAAGGACGTCCAACTGTAGTGAGAACTGAGTATACTGCCCGTGGGTCAAGTCCAAGACAACTGACCTAGGGTATTCCGGAGGTGAACGGAAATAAAGTTACATGACTTGCACACATTGACAACAATATATATATATATATATATATATATATATATATATATATATATATATATATATATATATACCTAACCTAACCGTGCCTTTTTTCTGTGACTTTTTCCTGGTTATTTCTGGAGACACACCTTGTGCACCATAACGTGCTTTCAACATGCTACCTCACACAGCTACGGAAGATTACAGTGGGTGATAGTTGCACACTTCAAATAAATTAACCCACATTTATATAAATAGTTATGTCTATAAGACAGGGTCAGGTAGACAGCTCCCCAGAACCTAACAACATCTCTCCTGTCTAAGTTACTCAGGGTGGCTGTAGGAAATACCTGCCTAATATCTTGAGGAAGATCGCTTGTTTCCTCATCCACAGATTGTTTCTTTTTCCTATTATCTGTGGGGAAATGTCCTTATCTATACAATTTCATTTTCCACCCCAGAACTGACAAGACTCCATGAAGCGGTTTCTTATTGTTAGTTGACATTTCGACCTCGTGTGATTTCTTAACATGGAACCTTCAGATTGTCCGTCTGTTGTTTTTGTGGTAGCTGGATATTCCCTCACCGGTCTGTTGAATACCAAGTAATTATATTTCGATAATAATGATTCCCCCGTTTTCCCTGTGTGAGATAGACCTGAGTCACCGTCCTTTACATGGTCCCACATCTTTCATGACACACCTAATGTACCTTATAATTATCACCACTATTGTACACCTCCCATTTCCTTCTTCCATCACATCGGGCGGTGTTTGTTATCTTTTCCGAGCGATATCTCAGGTATTTTTTTTATAAGATACTGAATTATAGACACAAAACTAACCAAATACTCTGGTAATTTGTAGTTTATATTTTAGTTTTGTAATTATATTTTGTTCGTGGTATAAGACACGGTGTACTGTACATTATTAATACTACTACTTGTGTTCCTGCAACGTTCCGGGTTTGTTTATGTATCGGAACAAGTTTATCAAAGAAGCGAGCTGTTCCTTAGTGTTCCATACAATTGATCAACCTGTAGATGTAGTCAACGATATTTGAAACTAAGGTGACGTCAAACTTAAAATGAGAAGAGGCTGTTTATTAGTCACACCTGAGCTATTAGGTTTGTTGACGCCTCCATCCTCCTGACCTTGAATTGTCTCTCTGGATTCCTTTGATGTGAGTCATGATGCAAATACTTCTCTCATATATATAACCTTCACCATTATTAATGATTTGGATACATACATACATACATACGATTGGAAAACCATTTCATAATTACCTTTTACTACAGGTACACTACCCACACTCTACCGCACTCCTTAGATATCAATTTAATTCCTCACACAAACACCTCTCAACCACCTCACCTCTCAATAACTCTATCTCACTTCACAGCCCCTACGTAGAGACACTTACCTTGACATAGGGTAGCAAGGGTAGGGAGAGTGAGGCAAGCATATCCAATGAGTAGTGAGGGGGACGCTGTAGCAGTGAGGGGGGTGAGGTACCTGAATTCCTCTTCTTCACCTGATATATTAACTTAGCTGCCCGCGCCTCTGTCCTGTTGGGAGAGAGACGGCCTTAGGTTAGGTTAGGTTAGATTAGATAAATACATAGATGGATAGAAAGATAGATTGTATAGATACATAGATGATAGCTGGATAGGAAAATAGACATATACAGTAGATAAATAGATAGATTGCACAATAAATGGATATAAAAATAATATAGATACGTAGATGGATAGAAAAATAGATTGATTAGCTAAATAGGTGTATAGAAAATAATATATACACCTATTGATATTTATTCAGCAAAATCGTCATACAGGATTATACAGTTAATTAATGTATACAACCGAAGTATGTAGGTAATACATTCATACAGTATACATAGACGGTATTGATGTTATAGTGTATTCCTGTGCTTCAATAACTAAGGTCTTGAAGCGTGTATTATAGATTAGTAAATACACCACCATGAAATCCACCCCCCCCCCCCACCAGCTTATTTCACCTGAAGATTTACCACTTTAACGCTACCTGGAGGAGTTAGGTTAGGTTAAGTTAGGCTAAGTTAGCTTTAGGGTGGTTAGATTAGGTTAAGTTGGGTTGAGTTAGGTTAGGTTAAGTTGAGTAGAGTTAGGTTAGGTTAAGTCGGGTTGAGTTAGGTTAGGTTAGGTTAAGTTGAGTAGAGTTAGGTCAGGTTAAGTTGGGTTGAGTTAGGTTAGGTTAAGTTGGGTAGAGTTAGGTTAGGTTAAGTTGGGTAGAGTTAGGTTAGGTTAAGTTGAGTAGAGTTAGGTTAGGTTAAGTTGAGTAGAGTTAGGTTAGGTTAAGTCGGGTAGAGTTAGGTTAGGTTAAGTTGGGTAGAGTTAGGTTAGGTTAGGTTAAGTTGAGTTAGGTTAGGTTAAGTTGGGTAGAGTTAGGTTAGGTTAAGTTGGGTAGAGTTAGGTTAGGTTAAGTTGGGTAGAGTTAGGTTAAGTTGGGTAGAGTTAGGTTAAGTTGGGTAGAGTTAGGTTAGGTTAAGTTGGGTAGAGTTAGGTTAGGTTAAGTTAGGTAGAGTTAGGTTAGGTTAAGTTGGGTAGAGTTAGGTTAGGGAGTGACACTGGAATTCCACATTAAGAAATATCAAGGTCAGGGATCGGCTCGACCTTCGTGTGTGTGTGAGAGCCCCCGACGTCACCTCGCTGCTTCATAAGTTATATATTTCCTTACTATACCTCCAATTATTCCTACCTATTTTAATTTTCATATTGGTTTAGTATCATTTTTAGTATGGCCCTATTGAGGTGTGGGTAGGTGGGGCGGGATGTGGGTAGGAGGGGCGGGGTGTGGGTAGGTGGGGCGGGGTGTGGGAAGGTGGTGCGGGTAGGTGGGGCGGGGTGTGGGTAGGTGGGGTGGGGTGTGGGTAGGAGGGGCGGGGTGTGGGTATATATCAGGTGCAGCTCAGGTTCTCAGCCATGTTAATATTGTTGTTATTATCCACTGTATCCGTGTATTTCTGGATAAATAAACTGTTTCAATTCAATTCTCGAATGCAGAGGTGGAGAAAGTGTGCCCCCCCCCCCCCCTACGGTCGAGGGTCTCAGTGTCCGACCATACTAGAGTTGTTTGTTGTTATTTTCAATTACGGGGACACACACACACACACACACACACTATATTAATCATCACATCCTGGTAAACAAAGACCACATATTAATCATCACATCCTGGTAAACAAAGACCACATATTAATTATCACATCCTGGTAAACAAAGACCACATGTTAATCATCACAAACTTATAATCCTCCTTTGGGATGATAATGCATAGATTAGTTTAGATTGGATCAGATAAGATTAGATGAGATAATGTTAGTTTGTGTATGTTAGGTTCGGTTATGTTAGTATGGTTAACCATTCGGTAAAATAAGTTTGGTTGGTCAATATTCAGGTGATAACTAAATTCTCTTGTTAATTGTTATCACTTCACTTAACATATACCAAAGAATAGACACAGGACATAACTGCTCGTTGAAACTTATCACAGATGGTCGAACAAACTGCCTAACCATGCCTTGCCTTGACCCATTACGTGGTTAGAAGGCCACACGATCACACGTATTCACCCTTAACACAGACCTAACCTACCCTAACACACGAACTAGTAATGAAGAAACGCAGCGAGTTGAATCTTTAATACGAGTAAATAAAAAGTCAAACGTTAAGTATTATATCCTTTTATTAACGTCGACCATTTAAGCTTTAATCCTAGTAACAAAGACCACATATTAATCATCTAATCCTGGTAAACAAAGACCACAAGATGAGCTTTAAATTCAACTAATTAAATTCTCCAATATCCTCCTGATCTCTCAAGAATAAATTATAAAATTTACTCTCACCGTTCCCTGTTGTGTTAGGCGCTGACATAAATAAAAAGAACAAGGTATTTATGTGTTTTTTGGGTGTTTATAATCGGTCTCAGTTTCATCATTACTCAGAAGTGAATCAAGTTAAAGAAATGAATATATGATGTAAATTAGGCCAGAAAAAGAGACGTAACTGAACTGGGTCATCCACACGAGCATCCATTATACCAACACGGGAAACCCTAAGCTTTCTCTGGTACAAACATCACCAAAACTCGTTACTGTACAAGCTCATAATAATTCGAGTTACTCAATCACATGTGGGTTATAATAAAAATTAATAAACCACCACAATCACCTCATAATCAAGAGATAATTACATAATTAACATGTGAGACAGTCGCCTCCTCGTCGCCTCGCCTCCAGGCCGGACAAAAACAAACATCCGAGGAGTTTGTCCGACGCTCGGGTGTTGCAGAAAAAGATGAGTCGAGTCATTCCTTGTTGACACTGACTGTCTCCAGGCCAAGCCGCTCACATCCCCCACCTCCCACCACTGGTAAACTATACCTCTTGCTAACCCTATGTTGATATTTGTTGACTTATAAATAACATGTAATCTGTGTGTTAGATTAGATTTAGTCAGGCTAGTTTTGGTTACGTTGGTTCAAGTTTAGTTAGGGTACGACGTTAGTAAATTAAACCTGGTTTTGTTAGTCTTGGTTTATACAGAGTTGAGATAGGTTTAATTAGTTAGAGTTGGTGATAGTAAGGAAGGTTACAATGGAACAATGTAGTGTAACGTGTGTCTTATTAGTTTGTGGGTCATTCTTAGCGTCACCATGCCGTCGTTATCTTAGTGTGAAGGCCAACCCCAACTAGTTCCTCTCACTGGGAAGTACCACACCACTCCGTCACCCCTCCCTGCTCTCCTTCCAACAAGGTCATTGGTATTACCCCACCATCATCATCTACCTGACGTGTGTACACTTCCTGGTTTTATCTTCTCTCCCCCAGCACCACACCATCACTAACTAAAAGATTCTACACATTAATTCATTATTGAAACAGAAACTATAACAGAAGTAATCTTGATATATATTTAATATTTCCAATGTAATAGCAGTGAATGTAATCAGTTTCCAATTGTTTATATATTAAATTGTAATTATATATATGACTAGGTGTACAGTATATAGGTGTCAATATCACATTTCTTAATCCATTTAGTGTTGTGTAGCTCGCGTTGATGATTCAGGTGTAGAAACGATGAGCACTGACACGTGGAGGTGATTTTTACGAATGGTGTGATCCCTATAGCACACCTGTATGAGTCATGTTTAATGCCGCAACAGGTGTGGACGGATGAGCGAAGAGGGGGTGTGGTGTTGGGGGGGGGGGGGAAATCAGGCGAACAATCCTCTCACTGTATCACCCCGTCCTTATCAATTGAGACGGCGCCAACACCCCCTCACCCCTCTCCCTCACCCTTCTCCCTCACCACTCTCCCTACACCTCCCTCACCACTCTCCCTACACCTCTCTCACCACTCTCCCACACACCCCTCACCACTCTCCCTACACCTCCCTCACCACTCTCCCTCATCTCCCTCACCACTCTCCCACACACCCCTGACCACTCTCTCTCGCTCCTCCCTCACTGGATACACCCTCAGAAGGTCACATACACTGAGGACAGGAAGTGACACTAATTATTTACGCCATCTGTACCTGACCACACACACACACAGACCACAAGGAGGTAGGTACATATGTCTAAATTCCTATGAGATAGATTTTCAAAGTTTTTTACTATGTTGAATTTTTTCCCCATTCCTCGACCCGTTCACTGCCTCGACCCGTTCACTGCCTCGACCCGTTCACTGCCTCGACCCGTTCACTACCTCAACTAGTTCACTGCCTCGACCCGTTCACCGCCTCGACCCGTTCACTACCTCAACTAGTTCACTGCCTCGACCCGTTCACTGCCTCGACCCGTTCACTACCTCAACTAGTTCACTGCCTCGACCCGTTCACCGCCTCGACCCGTTCACTACCTCAACTAGTTCACTGCCTCGACCCGTTCACTACCTCAACTAGTTCACTGCCTCGACCCGTTCACCGCCTCGACCCGTTCACTACCTCAACTAGTTCACTGCCTCGACTCGTTCACTGCCTCGATCCGTTCACTACCTCAACTAGTTCACTGCCTCGACCCGTTCACTGCCTCGACCCGTTCACTACCTCAACTAGTTCACTGCCTCGATCCGTTCACTACCTCAACTAGTTCACTGCCTCGATCCGTT